>JABSTQ010006131.1:0-283941 GCA_013358835.2 Ixodes persulcatus
TTTTTTTTTTGTATTTTGACCGTTGAGAACAGTTTCGCGTCGTCTGCCGTGGTCGCGGCTGCGTCGGCGCGTCGGCTGCTCGACGGCGCCTTTGCCAGCGGTGCGGTGGTGGATTTCGTTTGCGGCAGTAGACAGTGGCGTTGCGTCTACCAGTACGCCGAGCAAACGGAACCTTCTCTATTGCTCGACTCAGTGGTGCTCTAATTCCGGTGGCAACAGCTCTGCCAAGTTCTTTAGGTTCCCGAGTGAAGAAAGGTAAAGACGGGCTGCTGCTTTTCGTTATACAGTTTCGGATTGCCGAAAACTTGCTGGTGCATGTTTCATTATGGTACAGTTATTGTAGAAGGCCAGTAGGGACAGGGCATTTATGTTAAGATGAGCGGTGTGGGGGGGATCGGTGTTCGAGCACCGCAGCTTGGTAGCACGTGCGTGGAGCAGCTCGCGCTGCAGAAGGAACCTGCGAGAATTCCGTGGCGATCGAATCACTGTCGCTAAATACTGCAAAGTTAAATGTGTCATTGCTGTGAATACTTGAATAGTAGTTTTCTGTAGATCTTGTTGCTTTTTTTTTTGTACCGTGAAGTGCACGTTTTTTTGTGTTTTTTTTTTTCTGTATAAAGGACGTACCTAATAAAAAGAGAACTTGCAAAAGAAGTTTGGACTTGTGCTCAGACTGGCGATGTGCGCCCATCTTAAGCTGCGAAACATCAGCGGCCGGGCGCACTTTGCATTCATTGATTGACGATCTAATGAGAAGTGGCTGTCACTGAACATGCACTGTTGCCGAGCCGATCTCAATCGAGCGATGCAAAGTCAAGTGCAATCGTTTCGGAAGCGTCGGACATTCGCAGAAAAAGGTAAACACACTTTTTTTATATAAAAAAGATATTGCTAGTACTTTGTTTTATAGAAGAACGAGACGGCGGCAATGGGAGCAGTTCCCTCTTCTCTCAACATCAGCGACAATAGGATGCAAATTCGTTCGGAGTTCGGAGGCTGCTCCGAACTCCGAACGAACTCCCTCCTCCTCTTGTCGCCGAGGGTGAGAGAGAGGGAGAGGAGGGACAACACTTCTCACACCCTCTCCCACAACCAAGCGGTTGCCATGACGACGGCGCGTATTGTTTTCTTGATTTCTTATTGTTCTCGGAGAAACCCTACGCCCGTTAGGGGAGATTTGGCGCTGCCGTCTGCAATCATGTTTACAAACAAACCAGAGCGACCCTTGCGGACACCACCGGCGCCGCGCATGCGCGACGAGTGTGTGGGCAAGAAGCTCGCCGTCGCCCATAAACAAACCATTGAAATGCGATGTTGTCGGCGTCGGTGTGAGTCCCCCTGCCCTTTTTCGCGTTCGAATTGTTGATTCTACGTCGTCCTGGCAAGGTCTGACTACTTGAGCGGCGTCAGCGAAATTACCGGGGCTCGTTACACCGCAAAACATCGCGTGAATAACGTGACATGCGGCGATTCATTCCGCGTGTACGCCGCAGAATGTACGCTAAAGCCTGATTCGCATGATGAGATTTCGCTCACAATTTTCAGTCGCGACGTTGCTGGGGCTGCAAAAGCGTGAACCGTAGCTGAGATGGTCGACGTCGGTACTGAAAATCGCAAGCAGAATCGGACCAAGTGAATCAGGCATAACAAGTCGGTGATGGCCACTGGTAACAATGATCAACGTCTCCTTGTATCTATTGTTTACATCGAGCCTGCTTCCCACCCTTCAAACATAGTAAGTCTTTTGAGGCCTGCAGTTACTTCTTATCGCAAGTACCGGGCGAACATTTGGCCTACGGGCCGGTGTCGTCTAAAAGAGCAGACGACAAACAGAAACGTTTGAAAGAGCAGACGACAGTTCGAACGATCAGGCGGCCGTTTGAACTTGAACTTGAAGACGCACTGAACGTAGTCCGCTGCTGGTGCTGGTCCGTACAACTTGATGGTTTCCCGGCGTTCATATGTTGGAACAAAACAAATAAATGTGTTGACCACAAATATCCGTGAATTCAACCCAAAGTGCTTCCCGCCCAAGCAATCGTGGTCCGACGGCGTCTGGTTTTCCCTTTTCACGGTACATATCCACGTTCTTGGACGAACCGAACACATGAAAACTGACCTTCAAACCTTTCTCGACTCTTTTGGTACGTCCAGTCGCGGCTTTTGACGAGAAGGCAGGTTTTTGTCTGGTTCCTTTCAAAACAACGCAGGAATACACGTCTCAAATGGGGCCTTCCGCCCACAGCCCCAGACCGGAAGTGCGACCAACGCGCCACCACCGCGCCGTGACGTAACAGAGGTGAGTTCGTGTATAGGAAGAGTCCGCCGGTTGATCATACATACTAACTCTAGAGGAAAAGGTCCGCCACTTTCCCATGCATTCTGGCTGCCGCTAGCGGCGGAGCATGGGGGCAGACCTTCGGCGTCCCACACATGATTACCAACTGCCTTCGATTTTACGGATATAATTATATCATCAGAGCAGTTTAATGAACTTCAACAGTCCACATACTTACCGGTGGAAAGATATTCGCGTTCCTTTCGAAGCTTTCTTTTTGCGTAGCGCGTAGGTGTATGGCCTCGCGTCAACGCAAAACTAAACCAGATACTGGCTTCGCGGGTGGGGTGCGTCCCAGAAATACGAAATCAGGCAACCACCAGATTTCCGAGATTTCGACAGATGGGAAGTTAATGCAGCGTAATGAGTATATTGCTTTTTATAAGCGTTATAATAGCTCAAAATTCAGTTTACAATGCTAAATGATCACTGTTTATATTGCTGAGAGTTTTCAGTCTTCGCGATTACCATTGCGGCTGCTCTTCAGCTGGCAACATTGGTTTCTTTCTCTCGTGTTACGTCGCTCTTTTTCGCGATCTTTCACTCGGGACTCCGGATGTCTGCGCACGGGATTTGCCACTCCTCACTCAACTAACTATTGTGGCTAAAAGGGGAAGGCCATCCCGCTGCATGATGATGCCGCGAGTGGCGCTGTCGTCAGCAGCCCGATCAGCCCGTTCCGTGTCCACGCTGCGTCTGCACGTTGTCGCGGTCAGTTTAGTTTGCGCTGTGAACCCCGATGCAGCACTTGTGTCACAAGAAATCATAGACTGAGATTGTAATTTTTTTCGACCGACGTAGTATGTTATTTGGGTATTTACAACTCTCTTGTGTTTTAACCATTGGCCGATCACGGAATCTTGCGCGCACGGGCAATCCAAGTACTTGCCTTTATCTTTTGATGAGTCAGTGTGGAGCGAGATTGGAGTGGAAGATTTTCAGTGTCGTGCTACAAGCGAAGGACGATAATGACTTAATTTGTCATTGTTTAATTTTCACGTTTTCTTTTGCACTACTTAAATTGTTGTCCAATAATCAAGTGGTACAAGCGAGCTTATGCATATTAAATGTGTGAAATTGGGTACCCGAGAAAGCAGAATTTTACTTGTGTTAAGGCTTTGTGTTCTTGCGTGCAGGTAGTTGATTCTTAGGGATTTGTATATGTCTATTAGGACATTTCTCGAAAGTACTATTTCTAACAGTTTCATAAATTTGTGTATATAATTGATAACCTTGGCACATCGCACCAAAATAAAGGGTGAATTGCACAATGTAACATACCTTAAAGGGATACAGAATCGAAACTTGAAATATAGAGAAAACATCAAGAAATGAGTTCAATATGATCAGCTAAGCCTGTAATGAATAATCGCACGGTCGTATTTTGAGCAGATGGCTATATTTTTGGTTCTAAATGCCGCGATTTTGGCGAGCGCTTCAAAAACAGCCATCGAAGAGCGCGATGCATCTCGGGAAATCCGGCAGACTTCTTGACGTCATCATGCCTCGGAGGACCAAGCGTACCGTAGTGACGAGTTTTGCCACTTGGAGGCGTCAACGCGTTACAATCTCGCTTTGTCGAAGTACCCGAGGGCTGTAGATATCGCGGAACCGGCAGAGCGCAGAGCCGCAGCGGCCGCAGAGGTGTCAGAGCCGTCAGAGCTGCCTCAGCTGCCTCGAGTGTGCGATGGCGGGTCAACATGACGAGAGTGGTGGCAGCGGCAGTGGGTACGATGACATTAGCGAAGACGAAGACGTCAACAGTAGTGATGGGACGAATCACCGGAGATTCGGATTCGGACAGATTCGGAGATTCGTCAGGTTCGTCACTGGTTGCAGACGGCAGCGTGAACCTTGTCGTAAACCTCACGAATACGGTCAGTTGTGTGTTTTTTTTTTTGTAGGTACTGTTATTGCATATAACCAGATTTCGTCTTGTTTACTTCAACGCGCCCAGGTCCAGCTGAGCTGATTGGTGTAGTTGGCATAGGCCTATAACCAATGCACGGTCTCGGTTTCTGCGCGGTTTCGCGGTGATCGGTAAAATAAAATGTAGCGAAATGCTGTGTATTATTCATAATGTGGCGCAGCGCGCAATAAATATATTCAGGCAAGGAAATGATTCGTCTCCTTCTCCAGAGCTGCGTAAGACGCGAGAGCGATGAAAAGTGTCGCTAGTTCCAACTTCGACCGCGTACCGGCACCGGCGAAGAAAAACGTCGCACTGTCGTTTCTCCGTTCCCGGCAGCAAGGTTTGTATACGTGAACTTTATTTGATGAAAAAGAAAGAACACAGGGGTGTCCAACGCAACTTTATTGTTCAGAAACAAACACTAACTAATTCAGATATAATTAACTAGAAAGGTACAAATGCAGTACAGGAGACTGTGATAGTACGGCGCAAGGAGTTTTAGATTGTTTCCCGTGTTCCGATAACAATACCGCAGTGGACACACGTTGAAGATAATCGAATCGAACATACTCACTTGTGTGGTGTGTGCTACTGGTGCTATTTTGACCGTAATTATTGGCACGAAATGTCCTTCTGCCGAACAGCACCTGCCGAACAGCACGTACGGCATCGATCTCTTGCGGGGGGCGGGGGGGGGGGGGGGGGGGGGGGGGGGGGGGGGGGGGTACTGCTGCGAATCTTGGGCGAGCACGGTCGACGACGTCTCCGGGAGCCCCGGAGTACGAGAACGTGATCTTCGCGTAAACATCACCTCGCTCCGTCGACCCGCTGCTGCACCGGCTGCACGTCCGCCGAGTCCCGCCGGGCTGGGGCGGCCACGCCAAGCCTGACGAGATCCACGAGAAACTTATCGCGCTTGTGTTTCGCCGCAAGGGCAGCCGCGGTGGTCCCGCCGACAACGCCGGAGGTTCCTCGTGCCCAAGAAAGTCTCTTCAACCCGCCTGCCCAAGAACCGAATGTCGCCGAACCGCCCGGGCGATTAAAACATGCGCACGCGTTTGCGCGTCGCGCGAGAGCTGAAACCACGGTGGCTCACTTCGTTTTGGCTCTTTCCACCAAGACGCCTCGGTATTGCGTTCAGGGCTTCAGGCCTAGGCAATCTATACCAGTGAGTGGACATACCGCTGTGGCGCTGCTTTCAGAGGCATGTTGTCGTCACGACATTCCATTGAAGCTTCATAACCAACTACCAGGTGGTTTTTGATTATCGTTTAATTCACTTTAAAATATGTTATCTTGCGTTTTCTATCGCAATATTTATGTTTCTGTGGTTCTACTGCTACCTGCGTCGTGTTGAAACAAAGAAATGAGCTCCAGAATTTGGTTTCCGTACCCCTTTAACGCCTATCCAAAAAATGCATGAACACTCTAATGAGCACAAAACTGAAAACAGGGTTGTGAAAATCACGCCAACAGCACGAACATGAGCCGGCGGTCAGTCTCATAAGTCAGTATTAATTCAGTGGTCAAAAATTTATTTATTTATTCAAATACCCCTAAAGGCCGTCTGTAGGAGGGTGTTACATAGGGGGGGGGGGAAGCAAATATATTATACTACACACAGAAAAACACAAAAAGCATTCAAGGCAATATTACAGGGGTGGCCAAGCTGCGGTTCGCGAGCCACATGCGGCTCTTCGCGTGTTAAAGTGCGGCTAGCGGCTCCCTCCCCTACGCCCCCCCCCCCCCCCCCCCCCCGCCACCCTCCCGGTCACAAGAGAACTTCCCCAAAAAGAGAAATGGAACGCTTTTTAAATCGAAAGGCAGGTTGCGGTTTGGTAGTCTTGTGCTACCTTACGTACAAATGGACTGCTTTTGACTCGGATAGATTGAAAAAAGTTCGAGTTTCGTTTATTGTTCTGGACAAAAATCCCCCCCCCCTTCCCCCCCCCCCCCCCCCCCCCCCCTACTGCGGCTCTTGGAAGTTTCGTGGTGTTGTTTGCGGCTCTTAGGCAGAGTCAGCTTGGCCGCGCCTGCACGAGTTCTTGGAAGTTAGACAAATCTAGTTCAGTTGAACAGCGCTTTGCCCGCACCATTAGTGCCTCTACCTCCCTCTTTGTCCTAGCGCCTATCCTGTGGAATCACTTACCAGATGCTGCTCGCCAGGCCCCAAGCGTAGACGAATTTAAAGATCTGGTGCGGAATCACCACGAAACCAACTCTCTTCATTAGACTAAGTATTCTCACCCCTTGTGTAAATTTCATTCCAACATCTCCATTTCATCTGTTAACGTATGGCCGAGGAGGAAATCAGCATATGTATGCACGGGCTTCTGCCTTTTGATTGCCTCAGGCTCTCGGTCGTATGGTTGTTTTAGCCAATAAACACCTTTGAACCTTTGAACCTTAGTTGCAATGTGAGCCAGTAGGCTGTTCCAGTCGATTATGGTTCGTGGTATGAATGATCGTGCATAACTAGATGAGTGGCATGTGATGCGCGTCACTGAATGCATCATCACGACGTGAAAAGATAATTGGGGGTGTTTGAAAAAAATTGTCGTGATGCGATGCATGGCGGTAGAGCTTGTGAAATAATGACAGACTGGCATGTTTACGACGGCATGATAGGTCTTGCAACTCAGCTTGATTTTTAATGTGGTGACACTGGATAATGGAGAGTAGTTGGAACAAATGAAACGAGCAGCACGGTTTTCCAGGGACTCTATGTTACTTATAATGTAGGCTTGCTCAGGATCCCATATGGCAGAAGCATATTCAATTTTGTGGCGGATTAGAGTGATATAAGCAAGTTTTCGTAAATGAGCGGTTGCGTGTTTAAGATTGCACTTTATGAATCCAAGGGAACGGTTAGTGGAAGCAAGGGTGAGATCAATCTGGTAGTGGCAGGATAAATCGAACTGAAAGTGGACACCCACGTTCTTATATGTAGAAGTGAGCAACAGTATTGTTATTCAGAAGGTAAGAGGTTGGAATCTGAGTAGAGAATTTGGTAAATGATACGTTTTGTTTTGTTACGGTTGAGGGTCATTAGCCAGAAAAACACCACGTGGTTATCTTGTCCAGGTTTGATTGGAGAGCTTGGCGATCGGTGTTAGAAAAGATGTTATGGTAGATGACACAGTCGTCAGCAAAAAAACTGACATAAGATTAAATGCAATGGGTAGGTCATTAATTTATATGAGAAAAAGTAATGGACCCAGCACGCTCCTTGGGGGAACTCCAGATGTCACTTGGGCAAAAAAGTTAGAAATGTTAATGGAGGTGAACTGAAGTCTACTTGAGAGAAAGTATTTTATCCATTAGAGAACACATGTTAAGCTGTGCAGGTTTTAGTAAATAGCCTGTGATGGAGAACGCGGTCAAAAGCCTTTGAAAAGTTGAGAAAAAGCACATCAACCTGAAAACCAGCATCAATATATGCATGTAAGTCGTGACCGAAACCGGCAATTTGAGTGTCACATGAGTAACCTCTGCGAAAACCGTGCTGATACTTGAAAGTAATGTTATGGTCCTCTAAATTGTGCATGACGAGAGTTTATTATGTGCTCCAGAGGTTTACAAATAGTGCAAATAGAGCTCCTTTCATAGATAATTTAAAAAAAAATGCAATAATGCAAGCTAGCAACAAAGTCGATACAGGGTTTTACAGCACGCGGCTCTCCTGCCACCTTGCATTCTTTGTGGCGACAAGGAAGTGCAACCTTGTTAAAGTGAAAATAAACTTAATGATCATGTTTGTCAATGTGGTGCTGTGTGTAGTACAGCCAACAGAGCCTAGTGCACATGCTTCCAGGAAAGAGCACACATCGAGGATGCTGTCCGCTCCAAGTTCTCGGGAACTAAAGCAAGCGATGAACGCATTTTCCAAACACATCATCAACAGGTTCAGAGCTGCGTATCGGTTAAGAAGTTTACCCTGGTTTACAGCACTCATCAGGCGTGCTTCCTTGGCTGTTGCTGCTGAGTCCTGGAGCAGCCGTTCAGTGCCTTCCTGCAGTTTGTCTTCAGTATGCACTTGCGTGCAAGATGCCTTGCGACGTAGAACACCAAGTGCGAATCACTTCCTTTACGTGTGAGGGACGGCTGGTCAGTAACGATGCCACAAGCATCCAGCGTAGCCTTGGCTTCCTGAAGGTTGCCAAGGTCAGGGAGGACATCGACTCGTCCCTGACCGTCATATGCGTTAGTTGACTTAAGAAGGCTCCTCAGGGCGCTTCCGGTGACATACCTTTCTGTTGGCAATTTTGCAAGGTTGGCGAATGTCAGGCAGTTTACAGAGACGAGAAACTGTGAAGGTGCTGGATGGTCATTACACTCCAACATTTGACGAAAGATCTTGAACAGATTTTAATCGGTTCTTGACTAAGTCGTGATGTGAGAAGGTACCCCAACACTTCACGTAATGCAAGAGAGAAGCGTGCTTGAAAGCGTAACACGAAGTCCTTCGGCGGTGCTGCGACTGAGAAAGCCCTGCCCCTGCATTGTTGCCGATGCCTGCCATGTGTTGAGGTAGCCGAGAAATTCTCGCAGCACAGCCTCCTTTCTTGACCCAGGCCTAAAGGCCTCCTTGCTGCAGCGGGATGTCATAACACTGTGTAGGTCCCTCATCTTCTTGACACTTTGTCGGTGTTGTGGTACCAAACCTGCGCTCTACTTTTTGATTGTACAGGTAAAGGCCCCGAACTACCTCGTTGCTGTATAGGCGGATGGCGTGGCTGACGCTCATTTTCTCAAATCTGTTCGGGTGCAGCAGCGGCTTTGTGACGCGTGGCATGGCTCTCAGTGGTGTGAGGCTCTTGTTCTCACACTTCCAGGTTTCTTGAATTTTCTCCACTAGGACTCATCCTTCTGGTGTGCAAAACCCTGCGATCAGCATGTTGATTCTCGAGCATTTCACCAGGTGTAGAAAATCCGAAACGAAGTGCAGCTTTCTGCCTGGGTCTGCAGGATGCTCCGTCTTGTAGAAGACGTTCGTTGATGTTGCTTTAAGTCCAAATATTTTCCACATATGCCCGTTTCATGCCGCAGTGTCACATGTCACAAAGTCGATGAAAAGCCCAGCTTTCTCAGTCATCAGAATAGCATCTACGATGATATGTACGAGCATTTCGGCTTTTACATTAGATCGTGACCCAAAGACGCCCAAGATCTGTTACCGCTTTCTACCAAATGGCTGAAACAACAGAAGCAGTTCATGGTCGGACATTAGGTGCCAGGTACGTAGCCAGGATTTTGACTCAGGGGGGAGGAGGGGGCTCGCCCCCCTCCCCTTCGAAATTTTCCATTTTGCTGGGGCCTCCTCTCCCCTCTCCCCCTCATGCAGAATTTTGTCATGGGCGTCTTTGGGTTGTGTAGGGGGAGAGGGGAGAGGAGGCCACAGCAAAATGAAAAATTTCGGGGGGCGGGGGAGGGGGGGGGGGCCTTTTGGCTACGTGCCTATTACGTGCTTTTGTTTTGCTATGGTGTTGTCGGCCAAGTCCCGAACCCTTTAAACTTGCTACGTTGCCCTACGCTCAGGTGCTCAGAAAGCTTAATCTCATCAATGAGCAACCCGCCGTGGCACATGGCGGGTCAATGGTTTTTTGTTTTCTCAGCTAGGCAACGGTACATGTTTACGTTAAGGCCAAATCTACCCCTGTATGCACGAGTGTATGTGCGGAGGCGAGTGCGCCCTGGCAGGACCACCGTCTTTTGTTTGCGAAGGGTACAGATGAGGGCTCTTCATTCATCCGCATGATGATGCACTCCAGTGCCCATTCATCGGTGAATTTCATTCCACATGTCCTTTTACGCTTGGATGCCTCAAGGCAAGCTCTCACCTGCTGTTGCTGCATGTTTGGCAAGTGAGCTCGAGTTCTTCATACAGGGTTGATGGCCTAACCTGTGCGTTTTTCAATTTCCTTTCTGCCATTTTTTTTTCATGCCAGCAACTGCTTTTCCTGGTCTTAAACTTGAGCACCTAGATCTGCATCTTGTGAGCTGTTGCTGGGACAGGGTACCTGATACTCCTCCTCTTGTGCGAAAGTTCATTCAGCAGCAGATTGCACAGATATCTACACTGCACAGATCTGTTGTTCTGGCTCTGAACAGTGCCAGTGCACTTCAAACTGAATACCTTCCATCTAAATGCGCGGTGCCTACACTTTGCGCGAAGCAGCTCATCAAGGTCCTACACTTCCCCCAGCCCCCTGCAGACTTTAATCGCCTGTACTTCTCTAAGCAAGTCTTTGGCTTCTTGTATGTTCTCTACTTAAACTGTTTTCAGAGTTGCACTTTGAAGCATCTTGAGGGCGCAAATCCCGTTGCTCGTGTTGATCACTACCAACCGCTCCAAGCCTACCGTCCCTCCGTCTATCTCGCACACTAAGAACACAACCACCTCAGGAGCACCTGAAACCAGATGGCTTCCCCAGTAGTTAGGAAGTGCACAGCCTTGCAGGTCCACTCTCTGAAGAATGCTCGTGCTGGTGCACAGCAGATCGGAGTCGTTGAGCTGCTGTGCAGAATCTGACCCTTCAATGTCAGCTCAAGGTGCTTTCGAAGGGAGCCCCTCAGACAATGTTTTTGTTTGGCGCTTCTTTGGCAGCGGCTTTGAGAGGTACGCTGACAGATTGGAAAAAAAAAAAAAAAAAACTGTTGGTACCGCACCGTCCGTGAGCATAGGTCGGTCGTGAGGGATCTGAACGAGCTCCCCCCTCACTGTATGCGTGAAGGGGCGTACGATATAACGTTCGTCAAAGTGCAGTTCACAGGGGACTGACCTGTCGTCGAGTTCTTTGTCGGCTCTTGGAAGGGTGCGCTGCCACGCTTGCGATCTGCTTGTTTGGGCACGCCAAACAAAGACACGTGTGTCTTCGTTCGCGTCGAAACAGTACTGCTTCAGCACCCTGGGGCAAAGCAGTCGGTGGCAATCAGCTCATCGAACGACGTTTCATCGACACGCAATGTTTCACCCACGAATCGCGTTATCAACAGCTCAGGTTAGCTTGTTACTGTGATAAGCTGCATGAGACTGTTGCCACGAAGGGGCGTGTACGGCCCGGGTCGGTCACGTCGGTCAACATTTTTGTAACGAGCCGCCGCAGACTGTCGTCGCAATGCAGCGTGAATGCAGGCCGGGGGGGGGGGGGGGGGGAGGGGGGGGAAGGGGAGGCGGGGGGGGGGGGGGTTATGCGCACCCCAGTGATTCACTCGTGATGAAATGTCCCTACAGCGTGCAATTCGCGTTACGAGTGTCGATGAAACGTTGTTGTCGACGAAATGTGTGTCCATGAAACATGCGTCCATGGAAAGTTGTCCCCGAAACGTAATTCCACGATACGAGTTTCAACGAAACGATAGGGACCCAGAGCGGCCGCAGCCGCTGACTTCTCCCGAGGAACTGATCGCCGTTATACTGGTTATACGACAAACACTCCGCTCAACAGAGCGAGCCGTGGGACCCAGTGGGACCCACAGTAAAATCATACCCAGTGGTCCCTCGCAAGGCCACTTTCAGGTAATCGCGCATAAACAGCGCCCCTCAAGCCGGATGGCGACAACTCAACATTTTAATTCTAAAAAAAAAAAAAAATAAGGTTGAGACAAAGGTAAAGGAAGATATCCGATCAAACATCTGACTTGTGGCATGTGAGCTGAGAAAAGAACACACACCTGAGAGAAGAATACACAGCATGTTTACTTGCAGATTCGGTAAGGTGCGTACTACTCCTTTGCGAAAAGTGGCATTTGTTGCAGATCCTCTGGAAAGATGCCGAAAGCTACTATTTGAATAAAATAATTCAGTGGTGTGATCAACGATGGTCAGAGCTGTATATCGTTGGGTGTGATACATCCACTTGTTTGTTAAAGAGATACTTCAACGAAATTCGAAATGTACCCGTTGTGTTCAGAAATAGGCTGATTGCGATCCACAATATCCGTAAGTGACAATCGCACGTTTGTATTTTGAGCCTGATGGCTGTATTTCTCGTTATAAACGGCGGACTCTGTCAAGCGCTCGGAGAGCAGCCAGCGGAGAGCACGTCACTTCCGGCGCAATCATGACGTAGTCTGTCTCGGCATAAGCAAAGCTGCAGCGAGACACACGTCGTCTGGATGCTTTAGCCGTTCCAGCCGCCGAAGCGGTCGAAGCACTCAGCGATCGGGCCACCGCAACTAACCGCAAATCGGGTTTTGTGTGAATTTTGAGTGACGGGTTAATTTTCTACAATCTTGTAGAGGGAGAATAGCAACGTCTGGGACACACAAAAGAGAGTCCCGATGAGTGGGGAGTTTCTCCCTCCTCTCTTCTCTTGTGCTGACCGTAGAGCTGTCGGGATGATGTCAGGTTCAAAGCAGACTTGTGCCTATCTCACACCAACTCAAGATACTGTATCTGGATATCTTGGTATGGATGGATGAATCTTGTACTCATTATCTTAAATACATTTTGGCCATTTTCCGAGTTTTTCCGTGGCACGAGGAAACGTTTGTAGCTCGGGTGGTTGAGCTTACGCCACCTAGCCATTCGTACAAGAAGCTTCTCCCCCCGAAGCTTCCCAAAGGCGCCCCAAAAAATCCCCTCGCCTTCCCAAAGGCCCCCAAAAAATCCTCAAACCAAAGGTGTGGTTTTACGGAAGTAGAGATGCCACCCGTACGAGAACAATGCAGACTTAAGTGTCAAGAAATAACAAATAGAAGAAAATGAGAAGTGGACACACAAAAAAGTAGACATTTTTGTTTTGCTTTTTGTATATTTGACCCCGCTAGGGCAAAACGTCAAGGTTTTTTTTCTTTCTGTTGTCAGTTTGGCGCTTATTGCTCTCGCGAACACTGTCTGTAAGCGAACATTGATAAGCAGAGAACAGGACAGGAAACTAACTGCGTGCAGGGTGACGTGCCGTGGCTATTATGCGGGTTCTCTTTGTTATCCATTCACTCATATCCGTGTCTGAAGTTCGTTTATAGTGAACTCCCCGTATAGGGAATATGAATTGTAGTTAAACGATGCGCCTAAGGCGCGCCGCAGGATGTGATATTCAGTGATGTCACTATCGGCGAGGCGCTCTATCCCGTTTGTTGTCCCCACACCTCAGTGTTTACCCAACACAAGGCCTGTGCACGTGCTTACAGGCCTTGTAAGAATGTCCATGACGTTAGGTGCCGGATCTGTCCCGAAAGCAGTCTTCAGAGGATGCGAGTTTGACCCACTTCGGCTTTTGTGCTTAGCTGAGGACCGTGCATGCTGCATCGTTCATGCAGGCCGGAATGGTAACAAAAGAGCCCCTCCTCCCCCTCACCGGAGAACACGAACTCCAGCCGAACGCTGACGCCGCGTTCGGTTAAGTCAGCCGAGCGCTGAGCCATTGTATTTGTTGTCCTCATCCATCTAGTTCTAAAGTTAACCGCTTGGTGTGCCACGGTCTGATCTCCTCCCCAATAGCTAAAGCGACCTCTTTCTTGTTGTCCCAGAAATGTTTTGTAACATCTATCAGTGATACTGCCACGCGCGTCGCCCAGCGAGCGCGTGGCCGGATGGTTACCGCGCTTGGCTCTCGCGCGGAGGCTCCGGGTTCGATACCAGAAAGCGGACTTCTCTTTTATTTATTCCTTCAACTTGACATTCTGGTACGTTCGAGAATTTTGTCGTCTGATTGAGTTACGAAAGTTCTACGCGCCGAACTTTCTACGCCGAATGTTCCAGAAACCCACGCGGGTACAAAAGGTGCTCCGAGTGGCGGTCCGGAGTCAGTCTCGCCCCAGCGGTCGATCCTGCTGTTTCGCTGACATCGACGCCTGCGACGCTAGCCTTTCTCTCTTTTGTTTTGGGAACAAGTTCGCCCCATTAAACGTTTAGTTTCCTCAGTTATTCGCCGCGTCATCATTTATCATTCGTGACAATATTTTGCTCTTTATAGTCGGACTGCATAAAGTTGTTGTTGCGTGCTAATAAATCATTCTGGTAACCCTGATTTGCGTAGCTAAATAACTTTCGTTGTCAATGACGTCGATACAAATTAAGCAATGCGGAAGTATCTTCAAAAGTAACTGAAATACATTTCTAAGTATCTGTACTCTACTCAAGATACTTTACAGTGAAAGTAACTTAAGTAGTATTTTAAATACTTTATGACGCAGGTATTTAGTAACTTAACTTAAATACTTTTATCGAGTATTTTGTCCAACACTGGTTCAAAGCATGTATACACCAACTCATGTTTGGTTGGATGGATGGATGAATCCGGCTGAGCCCTTTGTATCGGGTGGTAGCTTACGCCACCTAGCCATTTTGTTTTACCGTTTAAGCTTAGAATATTTAAATGTGAAAACTATATTCACTCCGCACTGAAAAGAAAGTGATGCTATAAAACCCCCTTGCCATCAGTTAATAAGAAAATACCTAGTTTTCTCTCGCTTTCTGCCACCATTCACTTAATCTTTGGTTGGTAATCTCTACTGTCTTGAATCCACTTTTCCTTCGCTGTCTCTAAAATCCAATGACTTTATTAAATCTATGTTGTCTTCGGTAGGCATAGGGTGAAGCCCTTTACAGTAGAGTATCAAGTGCTCAGCCGTCTCGTCCCCCTTTCCACAAGCAGCGCACTCTGTATCCATTTCCTGGTACTTCGCTCTGTATGTTCTGGTTCGCAAAACACCTGTCCTTGCCTCAAACAACAATGAGCTTCCCCTAGAATTGTCATAAATGCTTTCTTTGGCAATAACTGTTTTGTTTATTCTATAGCTTTCCAGAGCCGTCTTTGTCTGCATTCCCTCTAGCCACCACCTTACGGCCTGCCCCGACGACCTGTACTCCCCTCTCGCCTGTTCTACGGCCCGCGAAGAGCTCTTTGATGTCCTCCGAGCCATGAAGATCGGGTCTGCACCATGCCCCGACAGCTTACCGGCTGAATTTTACGCTGTTTTTTGGGATTTCTTTGGAAACCCCCTAATCCAGCTGGTCAACCACTTTCTGAGACGGGTGAAGTTCCGCTATCCTTCGGATGGGGTCGTGTCATTCTTCTGCCAAAGGAGGGTGGCCGTCCGTCAGATCCAACAAAGGGGCGGCCTATCGCTGAATGACGACTACGAGATAAAAATAATAATAGTAATTATTAATAGTAGTAGTTTTAGTAGTAGTAGTAGTAGTAGTAGTAGTAGTAGTAGTAGTAGTGGTAGTAGTAGTAGTAGTAGTAGTAGTAGTAGTGGTAGTAGTAGTAGTAGTAGTAGTAGTAGTAGTAGTAGTAGTAGTAGTGTAGTAGTAGTAGTAGTAGTAGTAGTAGTAGTAGTAGTAGTAGTAGTATAGGAGAAGGAGGAGGAGGAAGAGTTTTTTTTTTCCATCATTGATAGTGGGGGCCGAAAGAAAAAGCTGCTAACTGGCAGCTTGACGATCCCTCGGACCCCGTAAATGGCAAACAGGAGGATGCGAAACTCGCGGAAGAAAGGTTGATGAAAGCAGCTTGTCATATACGCATACGAGAAGGAACACAGAGGCACATGACCTGTAGATACGCCTTAAGACATGGAATAATGCGAGAACTGAAGCTAAAAAATGCGCGAATTAAACAAATGCGAAAAAAAACATAAAAAAGGTTGAAACAATTAAAACAAAAAAAATTGACGAAGCGCAGTCGTCATATACGATAAAATTCAAAAGTGAAACATATACGTAACAATAAGACGATAAACAAAAAGCAACAATAAGGTAAGTAAAAGACGCGTCTAGGTCTAAGAATAAAAGTTTTAAAAGACATAAAAGCTGGAGGGAAAAAAACTCCCATCTTCAAAAATAAGTTAAAATAAATATTATAAAAATAAATGATAACCCAAGTAAAATGTGAAAGTGATAGAAAAACACACGTTATAAGTGCCCATGAGGCGAAGGACACACAAAACTTCTAAATGCGAAGATAAAAACCAGTGTGAATAAAATCAATATTAAAATACGTTTAAGTTATATTTACACTGAACGTAACTCGCTCTCTGATGTGGTGTTCAAGTCAAAATGTTGTTGCGTGTGACTGTGGAGCAACCTTGGTGTAAAATGTTTTATCATTTGTATTTTTCCAGTTTCCAGTACTCTTTGCAAAGGGTTGATACGCCTGTGTGCTTCTTGTTAGGAAAGCGAGTGATGTTGAGCCTGCAACGCCTTTTGTTATATGAGTTATAAAACTTTGAGTAAGTCTGTAATCATACTATTGGGCAGAAGATTGAACAATAGGGGGCGCTCTGACCCACTTGTTGTCCCCACACCTCGGTGTTTACTCAACGCAAGGCCTGTGCACATTCCCACATGCCTCATGGGCATCGCCATGTTATCTTTTACAATAGAGTGCGGGGCACAGTGTAATGTATAAAAATTCTAACAATCAACAAAGTGACGTTAAGTGCCGGATCTATCCCGAAAGCAGTCGTCAGAGAATGCGAGCTTGACCCACTTCGGCTTTTGTGCTGAGCTGGGCACTGTGCATGCTGCATTGTTCATGCAGCCCGGAGTGGTAGCTAAATAGCTCCTCGTCCCCCTCACCGGAGAACACGAACTCCAGCCGAACACTGACGCCGCGTTCGGTTATGTCAACCGAGCGCTGAGTCATTCTATTTGTTGTCCCCATCTATGTAGTTCTAAAGTTCACCGCTTGGGGTGTAACAGTCTGTCTTCCTCCCCAATAGAGAGTCTTACAAATAAAGGTGAACCATGGAAATCATAATGGTGTTACTAATAGTACGCACCATTTTCTTTTGCTACGGGTGTATTTTCTCTCGGTTCGTAAAACTTGTCCCACACACAAGATGGCCATACCTTATGCGCGAGTACAATGAAGTGTTGTAGAGCTCTAGTTTTATTTTAATGGGTAGTACGAAGCCACGACAACGAATAATTCCGATGGCCCGTGCTACCTTTGCACTAACTAAACCTATTCGGTGTCCCCACGACATATGCTTAGAGAAACTGACTCCAAGTTATTTAAATGAACTAACAATTACAATAGCGCCAGAGCCGTATAGTAATGGTCTTGCAAAATAAACTTTTTTTTTTGTTTTGGGGCGAAATTGTACCGCCATTAATTAACAATAATTTGCAAAGATTTTTTATTCGCCAAGTCTTTTAATCTAGTTAATGTAACGTTTCTTAATATATTATTGGCACAATAATCCCCTTGAAAAAATAAACTTACATCACTTTTGTAAATTGTGAATTTTGCATTTTGACCGATTAGAAAGATGTCATTAATGTACAAATTAAAAAGGAGAGGACCAAGTATACCGCCCTGTGGGACTCCCGAGAAGATAGGTTTCATATGAGAGGAGGATATGTTTATGTAAACATACTGATATTTATTCTGCAGGCACGTCCGAAATAATGACAGAGCTTAATTGACCTCGAATACTGTACAGGTTAAGCTTTTTAAGAAGATCTCGTGGTTTAAAATATCAAAAAAGCTCCTGTGAGGTCGACAAAGACTCCAAGAACCGTCCTTTTTGAGTCGAAGTCAATCAAATTTTTTTTTTCTGCAAGAAGCCCCGATTCAGTTGAGCGGGCGGCTTTTAAGGAAACCGAATTGGCAAGGCGTCAATACATTGTGTTTATGAAAAAAAAAAAAAAACAAAAAAAAAAAAACGGTTAGGCGTTTATGAAGGAGCTTTCCTATTCCGTTAAAAAAATATACGCAGAATAGTATTAGCCTGTAATTATTCAGCTCATTTTCACCTTTTTTTGTGTGCGTCACGTATACCTTTGCCGTTTGAATACTCTTAAAGGGGCACTGACAACCCAAAGGTCGTATTTTTTTTATTGTCTAAAACGATGCAAGTTGTAGTTATAGACACGCAAAAAAAACCGCATCGCGAAAAAAAATTTTCCCGCGCGCGCGCGCGCCTTTTTATTTTTGGCGTTTAAATTTCCCGCGCTCACCTCCTCGCTTCTTTTGATCGGTGACGTCAAAAATCAGGAAATTTAGAAGCTTTGTAGGTGACATTTCTATAACATAAAATAACAGCAATCGTAAAACATGTTTTTTAACGCAATTGCGAACGCACTACGGCCCCTCTTTTTAAAATACCAGAAATCAGAGTTCGGTGTGATGTTGCTTCCTAGATTTGTACCCTCCCTCGGAAAACTTGGCGGTGCTCGTCGGCGAGCAACACGGCGAGTCGGGAAGTAACCGGTTTTTTCCCGCGTCGGCGTGTTATCACCTCCTCCTCGCTTGGGGTCGCCGTGGGAACGGCGCTTTGCTTCATAGCGTAGAGCGGAGGTCTGAAAAAAAGTCGAGTCGCAGGAGACCGCAAAATTTGACTCGCTGCACTGGCGCGGATCGCGCGGGAACTTCAAATTCGGCATTTGGAAATTGTTTTTTTTAATTCACAAATACTGAATTTTCAAGTTTCGAATTTTGAGGGTAATGTCCCGGCATCGTTTTCAATCGTTCTGGATAATAAAAAAAAATATGATTTTGACGTGTCAGTGCCTTTTTAAAGGGACAATGAAGACGATTTTATTTAATTTTTTTGAAGGGTGTTTTTATGCTTCTTGGGAACATAGCATGGTGCCCAATGTTTTGTAGACATTGGTGACGCGTATTTCTGTGCTTACGAAAGAAGTAAAGAAACCGAAACTGAACAATCTCCATTCTCGTTTCTGGGCCCCCGAAAACGGAGGTGACGTAGGGAGTGACGTAAAGTGCGAATAGTCGGTATCGGTAGTATTTAGGAGATCGAGACTCTGGTTACCGCGGTGGGTTATAGCAGCGCGGTGGCGCGGTCGTTTCGCCGAATCTGTCAACATGGACGGCAATGCCGCTCTCGCGAGCGAGTTCGAGCCTCCGTTCACTGACCGAACACCGACGGAACGGGAGTACGTGTGTGGCGGACCCGACGAAGACCGCCCAGCCGGCAATGAGCGGCCCGCACGCCGAAGGACGGACGCGAGGGAGATGCCGAGGGGAAAGCGGTAGCGATCCGGCCGTTCCGGGATCCGGTTCCTCCGCGGACGTCCTCTTTTCGTCGTCAAAGAACACGAACAGCAACCTACACGTGAAAACTAGCGTCGCCCGAACGAATACTGGTCTTCAGTCGACCGTTAGAACAGCCATCTACATTTACCATTTTGCAGAATCCTTCGAGTACCGTGTTCTTTTTTATTTTATTTTGTTTGCCCATAGTTGCTCGTTGCCCGTTTCGCGTCCAGCGTAGCAAAGAAAAAAAAACAATTATGCTGCTTTATTTATGGTTTAGTAATCATTTCCGGTCCGATTTATACTTTTCGTGGTTATTCAAGCGGAAATTAGAACAGTATTCCTAAAAATCGCGAACCAAAACGTGACCGAGGGCACGTTTCTCGTTTCGACCAATCGCTGACGCGTCTCTTGTGACGTCGCGCTTCTTGGCCCCGTATCAGTCTCGTGAGCTCCGCTTCTCCTGGCTTCTCCCGCAACTCTCGGGGCGTCGCCCCAGTCGATCCCGGTGCGATTATTACCGCGTCTGTTTAATTGATTTGCGCGGCATACAAGCGCCGGTTTCGGCTGACATTTGGGCAACGTGGCCTTAGACGTGCCTGGAACCCAGTTCAATCGCCAAAAATATGTCCGAAATTGCCTTCATTGTCCCTTTAAAGAATAGGCGACTTTCGAAATACAGGTTAAAAACGTGAGATAAACACGGGGCTATCAGGTCAATAAAATATCTTACAAGTAGAGTTTGAACAATGTCACAATCGCAAAAACTGATGTTCTTCAGTGGTGAGTACGCGGATATCACCTCAGGGTCATCCACTGGATATAAAAAATGGAATCATTTACCTGGTCCACGCACCTGTTACTTCCTGTACCAGAAGTTGTTTAATGGGCCAACATGTCTGTGTCTCTTCTGATCTCGCGTCCCTGCATGGTTTTGCCCCATGTGGTGAGTCCAGTTTAGTCGTGTTCGTTGCCTGATACCTGTGTCTCCCTCGACCAAGCGAAGGCCTTTGACAGGGATGAGCATCGTTCTATTTTTGAGGTCCTGAGAGCATTTCGGTTTGATCAGACGTTAACCTTTTTTTAAGTCCCTATACAGAGGCCTGAGCCAGTTGAAAGTTAAAAGGTCTCTCTTCCGCCTTTTCCAGTCAGTACGGTTGAGAGGGTCGCCCTCTGTCAATATAAATCTACGTTATCAGCCTCAATATTCTTTCTCTGTTATCCCTCGACCAGCTCCCGTATTGGTGGCTTCGCACTGCCCGGCTGGGATGCGGTCGTGGTTAGCGCCTACGCAAACATCGTGAGGTTTTTTTGTTTTTTTTTGCGTAGCTTTTACAGTTTTGAGGCTGCTGCACAGCTATTTTCGCAGTACAGCGCTTTATCTGGAGCGTGTTTAGACACTTCCAAAAGCCAAGCTTTGGAGTTCGGAGATTCCCCCCTCTGTCTGCTGGTGGAGATCCAAGTTGTGGCCGAGCTCGCGTCCTCGGCGTGCTCTTCGAGGCTCGTGGAGTGTCACCCCGCACGTGGGAGGGTGTGACCTCCGCTCAGGGGCGGATCCAGACCTACATTTTAGGGGGGGGCGGTTCCTCGGTGTAAAACGGCGGGGGGGGGGGGGGGGAGTGTTTATATTTTTTGTGGAGTTATCGTTTTTACTAAACTCTGATAACATAATATAGATCTTGAGAGCTTTTGTATCGGTTTACCTGTCGGGGATGAACTCTTTGAATTAAAACCTTTCGGGTGACCACGCTAGAGGTAAGTATCTAGAAAATTGTGGTGGCACTATCCTTTCTGAACACCATAACGCAAGGAATTTTGTAGTTCATAGGAAACGGGATTACTCCATTCGCGTGGCAGCGCGCTAGAAATAGAAAAAGAAGTTTAACTACTGGGGATGAATGTTTGGTGCTATAGGGAGTATTCACTGGCGGCCATAGCTGTGTGCGCGAATGCTGAGCGCGTGCTGATGGCGAGCTTCCACAGTTCTTTTGCAACGTGCATTCCGCACCATCAAGAGTGCCGGTCTTAGCAGCCTATTGATGTGAGCTCGTTCTGAGCATGCGCTCTAAACAGTACCCACAAATATGGCGTCCAGTGAATACTCCCTATAGCGGCTGTGACAATTGCAGGCAGTGTAACTTGATGGCTCAGATATCCCCGGCGGGGCTACAACTTTTGGGCTCCTTTTGCTTGAATATTTATATATTCTCGTTACACCCGCAGGGAATGTACGGAGAGCCAACCTTTGCCAACTATACGGAGGAAGCTCATGCAGGTAATGACTATGCAAAAAACGTGTTAATCTAAAACTCGGCTGTTCTTTGAGATTAAGCTTGGCATAGTAGTTAGAACTTTATATTCAGTGCCAAAATGCAGAACGTTGTTTTAAAACATACTTTTCATTGTCGCCGGTTGCTCCGCTAGCTCCCTAAATCACGTAGATTGACTTTCCACGTATACCATCAGGCAAGTAGGCACGATGCCATTTTCAAAAAAAAAACAAAACAAAAAAACAGTAGTGGTTTTAGTGCTTAATAAATGCGATATTAAAATAATAATTGTGATGGAGGTTACTACACTTTTATCGAGAAAAATAATTATTATGAGAGTATACCGCACATTGCTTTATTGAAGGAAGGGCCCGGTAGTAGAATACAACATGACAGCTGAACAAGTGCCGTCTCGTGCAGCCTGCAGAGGGATGATCGAACATGAAAGACATACACTAGTGCAGTTATTAGTACGGATTTATTTTTCGCCCACGCAAATTTCTTCAAATAAATATTATTCTAGGTTAACAGCAAGACTTAGTAATGATACTAAAATTTAGTCTTACGGTTGAACACCAATATAAAATCTGAAAGACGAAAAGCAAGAATGCCAACATAGCTGTCCTTTGCATAATTCGTGACAAAATGACATAATTCATCATGCCAATCATGTCATTGAAACAGTATCTAAACTGATATGCTCAAGAGCTCAATTTCTAAGTAGAGCAAGCGTGGTTACTATAAAAAATGAACAATCAACACGACGGTAGTATAAAAGAAAAGAAATATCAGCAGTAAGTGTACATACGTATAACTGAACTACAGTTCGGGTAGTTCAAAAACTCACGTGTGAGTCATTCCTCAGGGTCGAGAGGACAGGTGCAGAGATATGATGGGGCAGAGCGGTTGTCCGGTCGGCGAATCTCAACTGGGCTAAAGGCCGATGACGACTGCAGCATGGATGTTTGGGTGTCGGTGTTCACTCGAACGGGCACAGGCACTGTCTATTTAATTTATGTATAGTCGCATCTTTGAAAGGGCTCGTTTTCCCCAAGTCCATAGGTAGGGAATTCGAAGCCGCAGTTGCAAACCAGCAAGCCCCGCCACTGTTCCGTTCGACACACACATATTCGCTCCTACAAAGCCGCGCGAAAGCTCTGCCGTCAATCCACAGAAGCCGCGTTTAACTCGAAAAGGAAAGACGGCGCCAAGGGGAGACAAGGGGTAGCGGGCGCCTTTCCTAAAATATGTCCCGCCACCCTAAGTTGAAACGGCATTGTATACAAATAAATGCCTACGGCGTCGGCTTGAGGACCCCGTGTAAGCAGCCTCCAGCCTTTTGAGTGCTCGTACCGTTTATCTTTCTTGTATTAGCTTCCCGCCACGAGAAGTCGTACCGCAGGCAGTATGAAGCCCATTAGAGGAAACATCTCCCCCTTCTGGAGCTCGTCGGCTTCTTTCTGTATTCCGCGCTTCTTTCTGTATTCCGGCGAGGACGAAAGCGGGCTTATGTAAAGCCAAGGTCGTGGGGAAGTCCGGAGCGTCTTCAGGAGAAGCTCAGACCCAGACTACACTGTACCCAGAGCATTGGCTTACACTCTCAATTGAGAAGAAAAGCAATTGGTCACCTGGTTGTACAAGCTGCACCCCCCCCCCCCCCCCTGGAACGTCTCCTCCTGGTACGTCCCCTCCGCACTTCCCTTGGCAATGAGCACACCGTGCCAATAAGATACCTTTAGTGGGCGACAGCATCTCAAAGCAAGTCAAAAAAGACAGGCCAAAAGACAAGTCCAGAACCACGAAGAAACCATCAAACGAAAAGTGATGAAAAGGCGGCCGCTAGAGAGAAAGGATAATCCGCTGTGTATAGGATCGTACCCCTGAGGAAGTCTGCATGGCGTCTGCGTTTGGGAGCTTTCAGGGCACAAATATTTCGCAGACAACCTCCAAAGAGAGAGAGGGAGACAGAGAGAGAGAGAGAGAGAGAGGGGACTAGATATGTTGAAGGTATTTTTCCCCCGTGCTCGACGTGCTGGCCTTGTTTGGAAGAGTGCCTGCAGTCGAGGACCCTGATATTTGGTGCGCCTCCCCACTGTCTCTCCACTTCGAAACTCCTGACGCCGTCCCTGTCGGGAAGACGTACCGTGACTTTGACGGAGATAAACCCCACTTTGGAACCGCTGTTTTAATATTTTGTCCCTCGCGTCGATTGCTTACGTTTTTTCTTCGAGCTGACGAAGAAGCCCGGGGGGGGGGGGGGGTTGCCTGGCGAGGCGTTTGGGGGGGGGGGGGGGCGATTCGCCCCCACCGCCCCCCCCTTGGATCCGCCACTGCCTCCGCTCAAGAACGTCAGGTTGCTGCTGTCCCTCCGCGACCGAACATAGCTTGTGAGGGCTGTTTATATTTGTGTGTGCAGCTTTTCTAAGCGGCCCACGTTGCTCTTTCCCATTTTCGGTTCACCCGACGCATCACCTCATGCATCTTCCGGTTTGACAGGAACCGGGTCACCGAGCTGGCGACAAGGGTTGCGCTCCGTCTTCTCTCGTCCCTAGGCGGCAGGGGCATGCCCTACATCGACGCGGTGTGCCGCTTGCTCTCCCTCCGCACTATTTCGGTGGTATTAGACGACCCGGACCCCCCTGCATAATCTCACATCCTTCATCTTTTAAGGCGCTCGCGCAGAATACTCGTTCCTCACGCTTTGGGTAACCTTTTTGTCAAACATTTTGCGATATTTACATTTCTTTTTTTTACATATATCACTGAAAAAAAAAAATGTTGTTGACGAAACGTCGCTGAACTAAATGATCTGGGATTTCCTTTTTGACACCTGCGAACTCTATGTAGTCACTTTCGACAAAATGCAAGGAGCATATAAATCGGGTAGCGTTCGCTTTCCGAGGTGCCCGTAAATGTTCCACAGGAATTGCAGCCAGACATTGGTCCCATTCCCGCTGAACTTTCGGAAACTTAATTCTGCAGACTCTGCCGCACAATGCCACTTTCGGATGCAGGACACGGGAGTCAGCTGTTCACGCAACATCTTGGGGGTATTATTTTCGGAGCCGATCACGGGAATTCACCACGGGCACTCACTACTTATTTTCGAACTCTTCAATGCACAAAACAATTCATCTTGAAGTGCAGAACAGCGAGCGGAACAGACATAACTACAAAGGAATTGCACGGCAAACGGTTCCCACAACACGTCGTCTGCTGCACGCGGCCATAAAAAAAAAAAAAAAAAAAAAAAAAGAACGGAGGGAAGATAAAAAAGCGCAAGGTCGGGTGTAGCCACGTGACTTCCGTCATTCCCTCCGTGCGCAGGTTTCGGTTTCGAGCAGTTGCGTTTTTTGGCTTTATTAAAATATAGACCAACACGCGGCCCTGACGTCACGCAGCTGCGGTGGCGCTGTCGACGGCACTGCGCATGCGCAGACGCTTCGCTTTCACGCGAATTTGGTTTCTGCGCACGCGCAGTGCCCACACCTGGTGTGGGCACACGCGGGTTTGTACGCAAACGCGGGCAGCAAAATATTAATTGGGTAGTCTTCCGACACCATAACAAAGCGCCTGGCAAAATATAAAAACAAAAAAACAAATTAGGGGGTGTCAGTGGGGTACGGCAACGAAAATAAAAATATTCAAATTTGGTTCGGAAATGAGTCAAGCATGACGGATAATTACCGTAAATGATAATCACACGTTTGTATTTTGAACGACTGGCTATATCTTTCGTTCCAAACGGTGCACTTCAAGCAAGCGCTCAAAGAGAAGCGAACGGAGAGCGCTGATGCGTCATGGGATATCCGGCGCAAACAACGGGAAAAAAAAAAAAAAAAGGTTCCCCTCATTCGTGACGTAGCAAAGCTGGCGTGGTTATGAGCTTTGCCCTTGGAGGCGGTGTCAGCATTGGGGGGGGGGGGGGGGGGGGGGGGGGGGAGGTGTCAATAGCGTCAACGTGTTACAACCGAGCCGTTCGAAGTACCCGTGAGGTGACGAGCGCGTGGCTGGCCCAAGGAGTACGTAGCTTCCACAGCACTGTCAGCTTAGGGGTGAACGGGGTGGGGAAAGAAACATTTGTCTAATTTTTGAGAGACGGGCTAATCTTCTACACCTATTTTCACCTCAAGAACCGTAGAAAAACAAGTCCGGCTCCTCGCGGAGCATTACTGATTTCCCCCTTGATGTGGATTATTAAGATATATGTAGGTGCATTTTAGATTAGATAAATGTTATCTTATCAAATCGTACACGTTCCAAACGCCAAAAGCATCGCTTTTCTCTCCGAGAACCAAATCTTGTAAGAGCCACTTCGCGCCGCGTATGAATAATGCGCAAAACTTACTCTTTTCTTGAGGTGAAAACGGGTATAGGGGGAGAATGGCTGTATCGGGGTACAGAGACGAGGGTCCGAGCAAGAGGGGAGTCCCTCCTTTCCGTCCTCTTGAACTGTTTGGTACTGTAGCGAGCTTGGTTTGTGTAACTACATTTAGATTTACCGTATTTACGAATGGTTATTAGTTTTAATGCAGAAGCCGGCCATCGTAGAACGTCCGTGCACCACGTCACTTCGAATCTCAGTGTCTCGTGGTACGCGTCACGAATCACGCGGCGCCGAAACACAGCGCTCTCGCTGTCGTTCCTGTTGACCTTGTTGCTCGGGGGCTACAGCTGCCCCCCCTTGGCCAAGTAACTGTGGCCGCTTGAGTGGACTTTGTTTCGTGCTTTGTGGGTTTTGGTGTGTTATCCGGATGCATGGACGTTGGTGAATCGAAGGGAGAGAAGAAAGCCGGTTTGAGTCTGTCGATTGTAACGGTTTCGCGCTTTCCTCGAAGCAACAAGACAGGAAGTGGTCCATCGTAAAGGTTTTACAAAGGCTTCCAAGGCGCATCCTTCCTGATGAAAACGTGTGTAGCCTCAGAAAGCACAGGATGTTAGAAAACCTTCGGTTGAGTTTGTTGACGTGATTGATTGATTGATTGATTGATTGATATTATTTATTGCGTGCCCAAAAACACCATAATGGTTTTGACATTGGTGCACAGAAGTCAGATTCCTATGAAACATGCAAACATATGGAAACCACAATAGTCATATTAGAACAGTCAGCATAATAAAACAGTCGTAACAAAGTACATAAAATACACATCAGGTGTTAAAGGTAAAATAAGGCATGAAAAAAAAAATCGTGCTGGACAAGGAGGTTGCATGATGTCTGAATACGGTAGATTAGTGACTCCTTTAATCGCATGTCGGGGTAGAACATGTCGCACTGTCGCGTGAATTTCGTTGGCACACGTACCTTTATGCTGCCCAAAAGGTCAGGTACGTCAATTACACCCTGGATAAGCTTTTGTAGAAAAGCCGCATCTCGGCAATGCCTTCGGTCATCCAAAGTGCTGAGATTCAAAATCTTAAGCAGAGAATGGTGGTCGAAGTAAAGTCTCCTGTGGAAGTATCGATCATAGACTATGCGAACCAGACGCCTTTGCACCGCTTCAATACGTCTACATTCAGTCTCCGTTAAATGGTTCCACACGACAGAAGCGAATTCGAGCCTGGGCCTGACCAGAGCACAAAATAAACGTAATATGGCCTCAGGTGCTTGGAAGTGCCGAGTCAAACGGGAGATCATACCAAGCATTTTGAACCCGGTACCACAAATAGTAGTTTCATGAGAACTAAACGTAAGTTTGCAATCGACTAACACCCCGAGGTCCCTGATCATATCAGTTCGAGTAATAATACAGTTTCCCAACGTGTACTTAAAATGTAAGGGATTTTTACGTCTAGTTAGCGAGATGACTTTAGTTTTGTTTATATTCAAAGGCACACGGTTGGATGAGCACCATTGAAAAATACTCAAAACATCAGACTGTAACGCATCACAATCTTTTTCAGAACAAATACTTGAGAATAACTTAATGTCATCGGCAAATAAATGCACTTTAGCAAACTTTACACAATTTAAAATATCATTTATAAATACCAGGAAAAACAGTGGCCCCAACACTGACCCCTGGGGTACGCCTGAAGTTGGGAAAAACGGATTAGATAAAACAGTATCAACTCGAACAAAATTTTTCCTCGATGACAAGTAACTATAAACCCATTCACCTGATGGAACTGGGCGAAGCGTTGGCATTGCTTGCCTTAACTTGTGGACGCAGGAGGCGGGATTCACGCTGTCTGGTATGGTAGGCGGCTCGATCATGTCCGCAAGCAGACGCAGCGGAGCACCGTTGACGAGCTCAGCCATCGTGCTCCCCGAGTCAGGTTTGAGCGTTGAACGCAAACCAAGCAGCACAATGGGCAAGTTGTCGACCCAGTCATCGAGAGACGACTGCGTACGAAGTGTTGATTTTAGCTGCCTATGAAGGCGTTCCACGAGGCCGCTTGCAGGAGGATGGTAAGCTGTTGTGTCCGGGAGCAGCCGAAAAGAGACGTGAGTTGACGGAATACAGCGGATGCAAATTGGCGTCCTCGATCGGTCGTCACCGTGGAAGGAAACTCCGAAACGGCTTACCCAGGTGAATAGAAAATCTCTGGCGACCGTCTCGGCCGTTATGTTCTCGAGCGGCTAAACTTCAGGCCATCGGGAGATACGGTCGACGCACGTCAATAAATAGATGAATTAAACCGCGTGATGGGGGAAAGGGTCCGACGATGTCCACTTGCACCTGCTCGAAACGTAGTGATGGAAGATGAAACGCTGCGAGCGGTGTTTGTGTGTGTCGCTGTACTTTTCAACGTTGGCAGGCAAGACAGGAACGTACCCAATCATGAACATAGGCCTTGACTTTGGGCCAGACAAATCGGCTCGTAATCAGTTCCTGCGTTGCACGGACACCACGATGGCAAGGCGAGTGTAGCGACGTGAACACAGCACGACGTAAGTTTTCTGGGACGTAAGGTCGTGGGGTTCCAGTGGACTTGTCGCAGACGAGGGTGACACCGTAATCTGGGACAAATACGTCCTCAAAAATCAGTGAAGTGCCGGCTTCGCGAATGTTTGGAAGCTCGTCGTCATCTGTTTGGGCCTCTCCAAGCTCAGAATAGGTAAACTGCGTCTTTTCTATAGCAATACCGTTGAGTCCCAAACGAGACAGTGTATCGGCAGCAGTGTTGTCTTGTCCTTTCACGCGACGCAAGTCGGTGGTGAACTCTGTGATAAAGGAGAGATGACGGAACTCTCGCGGGGAGTGGTTCTGACTGGGCGACTGAATAGCATGGGCGAGCGGCTAGTGGACTATCGCGATAAAAAAAATTGCGTATTTTTAAAATGTCAGAAATACTTTACAGCCAAGTAGGTAGCCAGCAATTCTGTCTACCAAAAGTGCTGTAGCGTTTTTCAGTGTCTTGCAGCTTTTGTGAGAAGAAGGAGATGGGAAACCAGATGTTGACAATCTTCTGCTGCAAGACGGCGCCAACAGCAGTGCTGGAAGCGTCGACCATCAGGCAAGTCAGTGCTTCAGGTGAAGGATGTACAAGCAAGGTGGCGTCCGCAAGTTCTTTCTTGACCTTGTCGAAAGCGAGTGCTGCCTCAGGGGGCCAAGCGAGAGGTGACATCTCTGCGGTGGAACTGCAGATTAGGGCTTTTAAGGGGTGGAGCAACACTGCACACTGTGGCACAAAACGTCTGTAAAAAGTGACAAGGCCAAGAAATCGTCGTAGAGCGCGCTTTGATGTTGGAGGTGGACAGTCCCAAACAACCTTAACTTTTTCTGGAGGCGGTTTGATTCCTTGGCTGTTGATTTGGTGGCCAAGAAATGCAAGTTGGGATGCGCCCAACTGGCACTTGTCCGTGTTGATTACGATTCCATGATCGTGGAGCCTTCCGAAGACTTCCTCCAAGTGCACCTTGTGCTCATCCGGGTCCGCACTGGCAATGAGGAGGTCGTCCAGGTAAGCAAAGCAGAAAAAGAGACCACAGATGACTTCGTCGATGAAACGTTGGAACCTTTGGGCCTCATTACGAAGCCCAAATGGCATCCGAACGTGATCAAAAAGGCTAAAAGGTGTTGTTATCGCGGTCTTCGGTTTGTCGGATGGCTCAACAGGAATCTGATGGTATGCCTTGATGAGGTCGATTTTGGAGTAGATGGTCGTACCCGTCAGAAATTACGCATGGACATTTACCCCCTTTTCCCGTATCTCAACACTCCCTCCCCCCCCCTCCCCCCTCCTCCCCCCCCCCCACCCCACCCGTCAGAAACGATGTACAGTCCTAAACGTTTGGGATGGGGTAGCGATCCGGCACCGTTGCGGCGCTGAGGGCGCGGTAGTCGCCACAGGGGTGCCACTTGCCAGACTTTTTGGGCACCATGTGAAGGGCGGATGACCAGGAATTGGATGAGGGTCGCACAATGCCTAGTTGAAGCATATGCTCCAATTCTTCACAAGCGACGCGCAGCTTGTCTGGTCCAAGGCGACGTGGTCGGCAACGAACTGGCGGTCCGGTCGTAAAAATGTGATGCGTTACATCGTGCTTCGGCGTTTCCTCGATGTTTCTTGGCTTGGTCAGATCGCGATACTACTCCAGAATTCGGGTGAACTCGTTCGGGGACGGCTTCACGAAAGTTGGACTAAGCGTTGGAGCCCGCGATAGGACTCCCGACATATACATGTCGGTGCTTGCATCGATCAGTAGCTTGTTCTTCATGTGAACGAGATTGAAGTTTCGCAAGAAATCGGCTCCGACGGTCGCGTACTCAACGTCGGCTGCCCAGAACAACGACTGAAACCGACGTCTGAGGCCGAGGTCCAGGGTCAGTGATTTTTCTACATAGGTAACGATGAGGGAAGCATTGACGGCTTGCAGCAGAAATGTTTTGGTGCGATTTCTGCGATCGAAAGTAGAGGCAGGAATGATGCTTACTTCTGCACTTGTGTCAACCAGGAAACGTGTGCCGCTGATCTTGTCACGAACGTGGAAAAGGCGGCTAGTGGGCTGGTATGGGTCGCTGGCCGCCACTGGCGACCGCCCATCCCGTTTTCCTGGTCCCGGGAACAGGGAGCGACATTGGACCAACATTGGACAATTGTTTGCCAATTAAATACCAATGTTGGCCCAACGTCATGGGCTGTCTGGCCGATTCCCTCAAAGAAGCCCAAGGGATTCTTGTGTTGCGTTTAGTGTTCGGTTCTGCAAATGACAGCTTGTGCTACATCGTGTTGACTCTTCACAGACACTTTCCTTCTCGTTTCTCGTTTTTGTGTTTGAGTGGTTGTTCTGCCGTGCACGTGTCAACATATATCACGGATTACACCTTTCAAGTCCGGTATCGTCAACGTAAGTACGCTGCAACCTACTTCGCGACAATTGATCGTTCTTCTACAGGTACTCTTCCGGATCACCTCAAGAATTAGGCTGTGTCTATCTCCTGGCAGCCGTGGGAACAATTTCCACGAAATTCTACCAGCAGTCACCTGAGATTGACTGTCTAAAATCATGTCACAATTGCAGGAAGAATACTGATTTTTTTATTATCTTTGTGTTTCGTGATAACACGTTCCACGGCCACCTTTTCGTGTACACACGTTTTGTCGGCATTAACGGTACATCGAAATTCGTTACGCAAATTGCACGCTGTACAGCATTTCGTGGCGCGTTTATTCCTGAGGCGCGTGCTTACCGGCCTAGCCCACCCTTTCACGCAGCTTCTTGATTAATCTCCAACGGCTCATTACAAAAAAGAAAAAAAAGCTATTTTGAGTTTTTTTTTTTTTTATGAAACATCGCATCTTGACGAGACGATCTGTCGATGAAACGTCGTCCGATGAAATGATTGCATGGCCAATGAGGGGCGACTACCGGTAGATTATTCGCAGTTGTATAACAGCTAAATAGTACCTCTTCACATATTACAAATTGCTTAGTTTGTTTTTGTCTACAGAATAGGCTGTGTGTCATAAAATTCTAGGAAATTTCAAAACAATCCCTTGTGTCTGTTTACCTTCCTCTTTGCAAACAGCTTGGCGAGTGCATTTGCAAACAGCTGGGCAAGTGCAACGATGGCCCAACATCAGCACCAATGACGACCAACATTGGATCGGGTAGCGCTTTAGTATTGTTCAATATTACGCTGGTCTTTGCCAATGCGGGACCACTATTGGCTGGAACCATGGTTTAGCAATGGCCCAACATTGGCACCGATGACTGGGCCAACGTTGAATAGGGTAGCGCTTCGAATTTCTTCTGATATTGAGGCCGGTCTTTGCCAATGTTAGGTCAATGCCGGACCAACATTGGTGTGTTTCCTGGGACATGGCTTTCGTGAGGAGGTCCCAGATTCGATTCCTGAAAGCGAAGCTACTTTTCTTTATATTGTTTTTTTAATTTAGCGTTTTCGTAAGTTCTAGAACCTTCTCGTCTGATCGAGTTACGAATGTTCAATGCGCCGAACGTTCGACGCCGAATGTTCCTGAAACCCAGGTGGGTACAAAAGGTGCTCTGCGTAGCGGTCCGGCAGCGGTCTCGCTCTTGCGTTCGGTCGTGCTACTCCGACACCTTCGATGCCTGCGACGCTACCACTTTGTATTTTCGTTTTGGGCACAAGTTCGCCTCTATTAAACGTTTAGTTTTCATACTGCACGAACCATCTTTCTGCCTGTCATTTGGGACAATATTTCACCATGTTGAAAAAGAGTTAGGCGTTCGTGTTTAGACACCTTAATGTCAATCTGCCTATGAGGTATGGCCGCACAGTTTCACGATGTAGATAAGAAACTTAACCAGTGCGGTACCACCGCTAGACTGGGGTCCTTAGCGTTCGACATGCAATAGTGATACGCAACCGCAAGCCCGTACAATGTTCACCCTTGTTGAAATGAGCAGGGGTGGGGATTCAACCCAGGATTCCAGGATTCTGCAGCGCCAGCTTTAGCTCCACGTGCTCCGAGTTACGGCGCGCTAACACACTGTCACCGGTCCTCTAAAAAAATGGTTGGTTCACTTTCATCATTTGTGAAAAGTCTCGGCGCACCTTAAACTCCTAGAACTCAAGGCGGCAGAGAGCTCCGTCCGGGCGCATTATTGAGAGAAACGGACTGAAAACTCTAGACAGTCGATGATGACGGTTTAGCACACCTTCGCAAATGTTTGAATTCATTTTACTTTGCACCGACCTTGATGCTGTCTTGTAAGCATTATTCAAAAAACGTAATCAAAAACAAATATACAACACTGCCTTAAAATAATTTAATTGGATTACTTGATTACTTGAGAGCGAAAATAATTGGACGTTACTTGAAAAAGTAACCGCAACTGCTCCGATTACTTGAGATATTCAAAATGACAGTTTTATGCCGGTTTCGAAATGGGCATGCTCCGCTGTCCATTATTAAAATAGAATCACCATTTCATTACCTACTTACCTTTTTAACCTTAACATTTTTGTAAACCACCCTTCTGCCGAATACTTGTTTCCAGGGTTGCTTTAATTTTACCACTTCGAAAAATAATCAGATTTCTATTGTGACTGCTTTTCAGCCGAAAGCCTTATATGTCCCATTACGCGAAAAGGCGGCGTCGGCGTTGTGCCCGAAATATGGCCATAAAAATGCGTCATCAAGCACGCGCCGCTCAAGATATAAGCGGACCCGTCTCAGAAATAAAGCAGAAAGAAAAGCACGGCAACGCAGATGCTTCGTCACGGAACCCGTCGAGAAGCCGGCGGTGGCGCCCCGCCTGGGCAGTGGGGGAGCGTGATTTCACCACCGAAGCAGAACAATTCTCCCGCAGGACTATAATGGCTTTTTTCGTTCCTACACGTAAGCAGTCTGAAGTATCTTCGGCGCGTTTATTAAACGTAATCAAACAATTACAAGATATTTTCAAAAACTAACCGAATAGAAGTAATTTTTTGTACTGGCTGCCGTTCAAGTATGGCTGGATTAGGAGTGCCGCAAGGAATGTTATTGTTCACTGCTGGAAGCCAAAATAGTTTGATTTCAGACGCCATATAGCAGACGGACGCGCCCCACTCCAGGAGTGGTCGGGAAACATTGTTATATGTAGCTTACCATTATCTTTTTTACAGCTATATCACTTATGAGCGCTTCTCACCGCTATAAGTTTGTACGTTATTTTATTTATTTATTTATTTATCTATTTTTTAGTTGAGGATGCTCAGCAACAACTAAAAGCCTTACCAGTTGTACACTCTAATAAATTCACAACAAACAAGTAATGCGAACACTGCAATATTAAAAGTGAAATACAACATTAAAATGCAGATGTCCTATGTCATTTTTGCTACAACTAAGTTTTTAAAATCAATAAAATGCATAAAAACATATTTTGCAGGTGACGCAAAATTTTTATTCAAGGCCATCATCCTTGTGAGAGGCGAGAGGTTCGAATGTCTAGGAACACAAAAACGTTCAGCAAATCTCAAGGAGTGAGATGGTACACGTTGGTACATATTGGTTAGCAGACCTGGTCAATCTATTCCGTCCTTCAAAAATTTATGTAAAAAAGAAAAAAAAATCCCGAATTTCTCGTCTCTCTGCAAGGGTGGTAATTTGCAATTTACAAAGTTGCCAGTTATATTTACTGTAAAGTTTTTTACCAAGGTGTCGGCCGTCTCTTCACGCATCCAATGCGCTCTAGTCTAGATAAAGTCAATTAATTCCACGCAGTTGGTACAAATTCTAATCTCGAGCCGACGTAACAGTTATTGCAGTGCGCGGGTTTTAAAGTCCCGTGAAATTCTGAACACTATGCCAAGCATCCTCAATGATGAATCAACTACAGCATTGACATGTGCTTCCATTCGAAGGGTGGAACCCCATAACACACCGAGATCACGAATTTTAGATTTCCGTTCTATTTCACACTAGTTCAGGATGTATGAATACGTATGCCCTATATTTTTTTAGGCTAAATGTGATGATTTTGGCTTCTCTTGAATTTAACGTAAGACAATTATTTGAACACCACGCACTGACCGCATTAATATCACTTTGTCATTGCAAGCAATCTGCAGGGGTATCAATTTTGTGGAATATTTTACGTCGACAGCATGGAAAACGTTTTAGTAATCGATGTTGTCGTAGTTGTATTTGTGTTCGATGCTCTATTCAACGTAATTGCTGATGGAGGGCGTCCGTCGTCCACGCGGCCAAACCCTCGAAGAATATTGCCCGCCGCCCCCAGGAATCCATCCTGGGTCCGCTGCGTGCGAAGCGGAGGCTCTGATGCTGAGCTATATCACATAGTTAATTAACCGCTCTAAACTTAGGGCCAAGCTGAAGTATCGACTGAACTTAAGGTTTTTGCAGTGCCCAAAACCGAGTGTACGCGCTCTCTGGGGAAAAATAGCCTATCACAAAATGCCGTCGTAAATCTCGTAACCGCTCAGAGGTTGTGCCGGGAGATGGGCTTTTGGGCGCTCCAGAACAGAAAAGAGACAAAAGCGTTCGGAACCACATGAAACAATTCAAAACAATTCGGAGCAAAGCAGATGTCTCTTTTGTTATAAAAACGCTTTTACTAACGCACCCCACGCTGCGTGAACGCGACGCAGTTGGTCAATCACTTCGCCGACACGTGCCGCAGCTATTGCTCTGACTGCTGCGTGAATTAACACAGGACTGCTCAGTGTTTTATCTCAGAGTTCGTCTTCCCAGGTTTACGGCGAAAATGTAATGCATTTACAGATTTTTAAAAAAGTTTGTTCGCATTTTTGAAATGACAGTCTACCGACGATTCGGACACGGGTATTTCGTGCTGTCGATAATTGGATTATAATCACCAATGTACGATCGACTTATGTTTTTTATCCACCAATTTCGGTAAATCCTCTTCTCGGACACTTGGTTCGAGGATTCCTTGGCAGGAAACTTGCACGAGCAAATGGCGCCGTTTTCGTTCTTGTCCTTTGTGTATTTTGCGCTGTTTTCAAGTTTTCATAATACGCCAACTGGACCAACCTCTTGCCTTGTTCTTTCACCTAGCTTTACAGTGACCATAAAAAGCATGTGCCGGTGAACGCGTTTTTTAAACGAAATTTTCCATCGGGGTATGTGATGTTATAAAATGTGTTGTTGAGTTCCGTGGAGGAAATATGCTGCGAACAACCGATTTACTTCGGCGCGCGGTGCTACAGTTGTTGTTCTGGCGAGGCGCTCAAAACCAGCGGTGCGAATGTCGTCCTTTGTAGCCGAGTGTGTTTGTAAGTTGGAAGTGGAAGCATGGGGTGAAAACCCTGCCCCGCCTTGTGTTATAGTCAATCATGCTACAGTAATGCCACCCTGACGCAATCACGATAATGCAGAGAACATCTGCCCTTTTTGGATGCGCCGTAAACTATGCGCCATAACACGCCTTATTTTCGCCGCGCCGTAAGGCGAAGATCATCTCTGATCTTCGTCTTGCATGGACAAACCGCATTGACGCAGATTTGCACTTATCTCGAAAACTCTACTCAAGTCAAAGTATTTTGAACACTTTCTGTTGGTTTTTGATATTCTGAAACTACAGTTTACCAGAATATTTCGCATTCTGTCGTAAATAGGTTTTATTGTATCTCCTAGTGATTTTCTGAATTAGACTGTGCCAACTCCAAAGAGGTTGCCAGTAAACTGCGGCAGATATACAAAACAAATTTCCTTCAAACGTTCGACGTGCCTCATTTTGTGTCGTATTTTCAGCAATCGGTTCCTCCGCGTCGGTCTCAATAATAAACACAGAAATTCAAATAAACCGCCCTCGCCCCGCCCCCCCCCCCCCCCCCGCCAAAAAAAAAAAAAAAAAGTACGGCATCTTCGTTTTCTATTTTCTCTGCTGTAACTAAAGACGCAGGTTTTATTTCCCCCCCTGAACCTAATGACTGCGGCCCACAATGGGCTTGGAGCCACGAAAAAGTGAATCGCACCGAAATTTGAGATTTGTTAAGAGATCTAGGTGTTTGATCAGCAGGATTGCTGTTACTTTAGTATAAGGAGTTTCTGATTATCGGTCCAACAACTAGCTCCGATAACGATAAGATGCATATGCAATGGTGTCCGCGGAGGTATCGTTATCGGAGTTATTGGAAGGAGCCTCTAAAAGTCCATAGAAACACATTTTTCATAATTCTGGGGCAGCAAACTAAAAAAACACCATGGCACGACCAGGGCACTTTTGTCTCTTGAATTCTTGGTCATGGAAGAAGCTTCTAACCTCAGGTTCCTGTTGAACCTCGACATACATATATGTTGTCCATATATGTTTTATGTATGTTTTTTTTTCTTCTCAAAGGTTGGCTGTTTTATAAACTACTTCGGCTGATGGCAGCTTGTAAACCAAGATTCTGCTCCAGTGCACCAGAGTCCGGATAAAGCACATAAAGTGCCATACCTGCGATACGTGACTCCTCTTCGTACTTAGATTGTTTGAGGACCGCTATGGGACTTCTCCTGAATCATTATATCTAATTATAACGATAAAACGTCTTATCATATCCCCGCGATCGCTACAATAGCTAGGTATATTCGGATTACATATTTTCCAAAATCGGGGGGGGGGGGGGGGGTAAATATTGGCCACTTTTTTCTCGCTTCTAATAGCGAGAAAATAGGGTTTGTGAATAGGGCATATTCTAGAATTTGGATGTTTTGTGTTATATTTAAAAAAAGATACACATATAAATATTAGTAAAGAGAACGCACGTGTTTCAATAAATAATATGTTTGTCGTTATGTTTGGGGGGATTGTCACAGTCAAGTCATAGAAGTACACAGAGTATTAGTATAAGAGATCACTTGGGATTTCGAATTTTTATAATCCTTGTTGCTTACATTATCTTCAACATGCGCAGCACCCCTGTATCTATCTTAGTCTTGCCTTGAATTTATACCGCACTGAACTGAGGAAACGTTCCCTCAACCTCACAGCTAACGCGAATCTTCTCAATGCACAACGATATCGATCACTTCACTTCCAAGGGAACAAACTGTCTGCTCTTTCTCTCGAAGCGAAGTTTAGAGAGTAGATCCTAATCGTTCTCTTGTATTTTTTTTATATCGTTGCTTGAAACGGAAATATAAGGAAGTCAAAAGATAGTTCACAATAGACATAAAAGCGACATGTCATGGCTCGATCTACGTCATTGCAGTACAGTAAAGCCAACACAATCTAGGTTAGTTTTCGGGGTCTGGAGCTTACGGATGTGTTCCTACTGACTCTATACTCCGTAGAGCGTTTATCAAAAGGGTAATTTAAACCGTGCAAGAATTCAAATTTTAAACTCGTGGAAAACTCGGGATGAACCTTATTTTCAAGAAACGTGTTCAGTGTGTAAATATGCCGAAATAGCTTGCTTTACCCTAAACCAAAGGACCCGAGCTATAGGGCTGTTTGGTATAACTTTCTCAGCGCATACGCTACTTTCCCCCTGGCGAAGCTGGCCTGTACTATTTCAGCGTTCAGTTGACGGAGCAGACGACGCGGGAGGCGAGCACACCTTTTCGTGTCAGTCTTCCACTTTGGAAACCAGGGGGCTGAAGGCGAAAGGACAAGGTACCAACCATCGTTGTGTAGTCCACAGCTGCGTCATAATCGTAAATACGAAGGAAAGTGCTTGCGTGAAGTTTTATTCGTTTACCAGGAGGCAATTTTAGAAAGATCGCCGAAAAGCATAATGGCAGGGTGAATTATAACTTTTTCCGTCTTTCGCACAGATCTTTTTGTGAAGATACGCTTAATTTCCAACGTCTTTAGATACGATAGTTCCCTGTGGCTACCGGCAAAACAAACCCGGATATGCAGTAACCGGTTTATAAAACACTAAACATGTGGGAACTAAGCCAACCAGCCTACCCACCTACGTTCTTCCCCAATGTTTACAGAAGAAAACAGTGCACGCGACAAAAAAAAAAAAAAAAAAAAACAGTAGACGTAAAATGAAGCAGATAATCGCAGTTCACAATGTGCTCTGACTGTCCCGCATGGATTAAAATACTTACCACTAGCGGCTCTTCACTAGCTTTTTTATATTTTTTAAAGGGAAGTTGTTTCCCTTTAAACGAAATTAAATTAAAATAAAAAAAGGAAATGAAAGTTATACCTCCTCTTTTTTCAGAAAAAAAAAAGTTATATCGAAGCACTTTCTTTTTGAGAAGGTTGATATATATCTGGTGTAACTGTAACTGAACAACGAAAACCAATTCGTTCATAGATACAAAAATATGCTTCTGAAGGCTTCCAGCTGAAGGTAGAAGAAAAAGCAAGGGAAGGGAGCAAAATAGATACTCACTGCTGGACTATCAACCCTTTACTGAAAATCTTCTTTTTCATCGACACTTACGAAATAAGACGTTGCGTTTCCATGGTAACTTCTTCGGTGTGATCCCTAATTGATAGCGTTCCTATGCTGCCGACATTGTTGCTCATATGGGGCACTCCCTTCAGGTACAGCTTTTATTTGGGAAATAGCGTAATGAATGCTGCACTTACATAGTCGTCCTCGTTCGCATCAATAGCCAGGGACTCCAAGATCTCCCTTGCTAGCTGTTTTTTGAGTCTTGAAACGATGGTGACGTTTGAGCAATCAGGAGCACATTGGCACACTCTACAATGCGCCGGAAGGCGGCCAGCTGACGTTAGTGCGCCCACGGAAGCTGCATGCTCCCTGGTGCGGTCATTAATACAACGCCCAGCTTGCCCTAAGTAGCAGTTCGCAAATGACAACGAAATTTTGTAAAAAAACTTCTTTCTTGTATGGGGCGCAAGGTGCTCTGTGCGCGGTGCCGCAGGTGGTCTTCTGATTTTGGTCACTCCTATAATTTACGCTAGGGCACATGGCATATACCTTGCTAGGGGGCTGAGCAGACGACACGTAAGTTTTTTCGGCCAGCGATATTGTTTTAGGCGATGCGTTACCTCGTGGATGTGTGACATTACTACAAGAGGTTTTGGGGTTTTCTTTTTTGTTGGTTGTGCATTTTTTTAAGGTTTGTGCAGCACTTGCGTGCAGAGGTTTTCACATACCGGTATTAGGAGTGTGCTTGTGCTACCCGAGTCCTGATGTCTACGAAGGAGTTTTATATAGCTGCGCTCGGCCCTATGGGAGCAAGATGTTTGTAATGCTGGGACAAGAGCTCTGGTGGCCAAAACTCGCTTTACAGTTTTTCAATGTTTTGAGTTACACGAAAGGTATCTTTTACAAAATCGTGATTCATACATCTAGAACACGTGTGTAGTTTTGAACTCTAAGGGGAGATCTAGAAACCGTACGGAGCGGTTTACAGGAAGCTCCTGGGTGAAAAATAGTCCTGGACTGCACTGTTCAAAGCTGCGCATGACAACATCTAAATACCCGTTAATTGGCTCGTCTGCATCGGAGTTGCACGGTATAAGAAAGTCATCTACATACCGGAATATTGCATCGAAGCTTTTATCTGTTAGATTTTCTTGGATATTCTTCCTGAATGCTGCAAGGTACAGTCGCTGCGGTAGTTAATAGCTCCACGCGAGCGCGCGTTTTTTTCCGAGTGGCGCTTTACTGGTGGCTTGCGAGAGAACTAGAGATGACGTCAGGGTGAGTTCATGCGGAGTGGACGGGAGAAGCCGATTCAATTCAAGGGAACCGTTGTTATCATCCGCACGCCCGCACGCCTGAGTGTATACTTCGTTTCAACTTCGGTCCGAGCGCGGCCGATGTAATGAGCCGAAGGGCCAATAAAGCAGCGAAAGAGGCACAACGTCATGGCGTGCTCTCTGCAGTTGATAGGACCAGCGGGTATTCGCCACCTCTCTGTGCACTGCTCCTCCGCCGGCTAGTCCTATCAAGCGCAGAGAGCACGCCATGACGTTGCGCTTTTTGCGCTGTTTGATTGGCCCTTCGGCTCATAACATCGGCCGCGCTCGGACCGAAGCTGAAACGAAGTATAGTTCGAATGAAAAGGGGAGATGATTCTGCAGAAGACGAGATCGCCCAGCACTAATGAGATGGCTGTTTGGAAAGAGAGAAGGAAACACGTCGTAATTTCTAACTTCTGCAGAATCATCTCCCATTTTCATTCGAACTACGCTCGCCCGCAGGCAGATGATAGCGAAGGTTCCCTTGAATTGAGCGGCTTCCCCCGTCCACTCCGCATGGACCCGCCCTGACGTCATCTCTAGTTTTATCGCAAGTCACCAGTCGAGCGCCCCTCGGAAATAAACGCGTGCTCGCGTGGAGCTATTAACTCCCGCGGCGACTGTACAAATCGCACAAGTATGGGGCTACTCGAGATCCTACGCATACTCCACTTTTCTGTACATAGTCTGACTATAGGTGTGATACCACCGTCGCGGTAAGGTAGGCCGTTAGAAGTTCCAAGAAGCTATCGAGGCTCATTCCAGCTTCATTCTGGAACCGTTGAAGGCCCTGCTCGAAGACGATTCTTAGGAGGATCAGCAGTAGGGCGGCATGGCTAATCGAATAGTACATGTCCTAGACGTCTAAAAAGAAACCCGAAACAATTTGACATCCTTTTTTCTGAAGAAAGCAGGTCACTCGTTCTGAGTTTGGTGGCTTGAAGGGGGTGGTTCTTCAACTTGTAACAGAATTTTCGTCAAAACGTGTGACACATGACCTTGCCATGTGTGTCTTTCTGAAGCGATTGTTCGAAAAGGAGCCCCGTCCTTGTGTGTAAGTGACGCTTCAATTACGCTACTTCCCAAAGAAAATCTTTATCTGCAGGGAGCGCCCCGTGTGAGCAACCAAGTTGGCAGCACGTGACCGCCATCCATCAGGGATCGCACCCGAGAAGTTACCCCTGCGAACGCAAACTTTTAATTCATGAGCGTTGATAAAAAATAATATCTTCAGTAAATGGTTGATAGTCCAGCAGTGCGTGTCTTTTAATGCGAAAGCATTAACTGTCTCATGGAGCGAGCCGACGTCATCAGCTTTGAAACCATGCAAAACGCCACATTAATAAAACCACGCGCAAAGCTAGCCAACGGCACCCTTTACACTTGGGTCCCATTGGCTGGCGCGCGTCGACAAGGCTCGCATTGGCCGCTGCGCGTCAGTTTGTGTGGTGTCATCCTGACTGTGTTATCACACTGTAGTGTTATCACTGATCACCGCGTTCACTCGCCTCTTATCGATTGTACGGCGCGTGGCAATATAGATGGCGCATAGAATAAACCAAGGGGTTCGTACTGCTGGGAACTAGGTTACTCTCTGTTCCTTCCTCGCGCCGCAAGGCACACTATAGTTTTAACGATCGTTCACCCGATGGCGCTGTGTGTCGGCTAGGCAGCGGCTCCACCATTCCACGCCCAAGGTCAGCGCGTTGTAGACTGCAGAGTAAATAAGGAAGCGAAGAGAAGGCGTGCGTGCTTTCGCATTCACAACTCATAAGTGCTTAGGAGTACCTCGAGCCTTTTTTTCTCCCCTCCTTTGTTTTTTTCCTCTACGTTCAGCTGGAAACATTCAGACGCATGTCAAGCCAACCAGCTCAGCTCCAGGCTGTTACATAAATATATTTGTGACTTCCTGCGCTCTGTCAAAATATGTTTTGGGGGATAACTAAACCAAAACAAAGGTATTGAAGCAAATTCAAGTCAATCGGCAGCGGCTCATTTTACACACAAATGTTTATGTGGGTTACTGCCGATAGTACCTGGACTAAGATTCTATCTTATGGCTGCTGCGGTAGATGTACGCAAGCACAACAGGAAAAACTAGAAATCAAGAATCAAGCAGAACGAAGAAAACCAGAAACAAGTAGTCAAACACAACGTGGAAAACCACGAATCGTGCACATGGTCGATTGTTGAAACGCTGGGTCACCTTGGAGTGTCGCGGTACGCACTAACAACATATTCTCACTCACGGTTCTACCGGAGCCGCAAATCAGTTGTGAACGCGGGTTATTAAACATGCATTACAAGTTCACGCGCATTTTATGATGAAACAGGGTGAAACTTCTTAGCGGTTGCGATTTTTACGTCAGTGTGAATGCAACCTAAGGCTAGTCTTGGTTTAGCTTTGCTTAGAACACCTGAGTCCAGGTGAGCTTTAATGATGTTCACGTGCCGCTTCGTTTTTTTACGTTTTTTTATGGCTTAGTTTAATTTTGTGGATAGTTGTGCAAGTCTCATCACTGACCGCAGTCACATAAATTCAAACAGCGGCGGCATTCCTACAGCAACAAGAAACTCCATCCTTGCAAGAGCAGTTGGGGGAGTTCAAGAAGTGTGTGAGACAGCCGGTCTGTGCGCAGAAATACAATTTAGACAATTTAATCCTCATCTGCATGCGAATCGCTCATACGTGCAAGAGCGAGGGAAACCATAGGCACCACCGGCTTTATCTTGAAGCGAATGACGTAGACGACGTTGTCTGGCACTTGAGAGAAGCACTTCGCTGTCAACAGATATTTTTCTTGGATCAGCTCCTCCATCTCGGAGACATGGCACACAATCACCCTTCTTTTGGAGAGATTCACGTCTCTAAAGAATGATGAATCTCTCAACAAAGATGAAGCCGCAATAGCATCGCAACGTGCTGTTCGCCATTGCAAGTGGCTTTACGAAGGGGCAAGTGAACGACGCATTAGGGTGATTTTCTTCCAGGACTCGGCACCACCAGTTTCGCTCCACTGCGCAACTTGACACAGCCGTCCGACACTTTAGGCCTTCTTTTCCCATTTTGTCTTTATAAAATAAACAGGTCACATGTTTGTCAAATGTCTTCGATAGTCATGCAAGTGATTTTAATGTCTATACTCTACTCAAGATACGTTTTAGTAGAAGTATCTTGAATACTAAGCTAAATACCTTATTACGTGGACACTTACTATCCTATTTAAATATTTCTGCTGAGCATCTTTAACAACAAAACAGATTTTGACCGCGAGTGGCTATAGATTTGATGTACTTACGGGAACAACCAGCATCCTATGACATCACTGCGGTAGAATATGTGCAATAGACAATTGTTAGCGGCATACAACTTGTTTTACCAAACACCAATCAAAATTTCGGCGGGAATGCTGCGCACAACACAGGAACAAGGTCGGAATCGTTTGAGTGACTTTTAACAGGACTTATTTATTGAGATACGTCGTGTTTAGGATAACCAATCGTGCATTAACTTTTGAACAGACTTGTGCCTATCACAAATTTTCTTCTGCAGATAATGTATTTTAAATACATTTTGAAGCATCTTGGTATTTTGCAAATAGTTTTGATCGAGAATATTTGATACTGTGTTTTAGTTATATTTTTGAGTATCTTGCACTCATTATCTCAAATACGTTTTTGACATTCTGCCATTTCCTAGTTTTTCGATATGAAGTGGCATGGGCGTGGCACTAGGGAACGTGAACATCCTTTCCAGCAACCAAATCCTGTTGCCAGTTCCGATAAGCTAGGGTGACTATCTCGAACGATCGTTAGTCGATCCCATCAGCCTGTGGACTCTTACTTACCGACGCATCCGCCGGCTGCCTGACACGTAACACCGTGACACTCGAGACGGCCGGGTCAGCACAGTAACACCATACAAAACTACTCTTACATTATAAAAGCCACCTTCTCGACAATCTCTTGGCTGCGAAACACTTCCTTTGCTTTCCCTTCTGCAATGTCTCACTCACTTAAGCTGTCACACTCATCATCATGGAAGACGAAGATTCTCTCCTGTCGTGGCCGTAACTAAAACCTTATTTTGAATGTGTGTCCGAGAAAGGCAAAAATCTGCAAGTGAAATGCAAGGTATGCCTTCCCAAGACGTAGATTCTCTCTGTTGGCAAAGCTTCGAATTCCAATATCCGGAAGCACCTGAAGGTACGTTTGAATTTTTTATATTGCTCTCAGGCTTCAGCTCTACATGTGCCATTCTTTGATGTTATATCAAAGCATTTACATTACAGACAACTCCTCTCTGTATTTATTTTGCTCTAACTGCAACGAAGATAAAGAACCTGGTGGGCTTAGTATTGCATTTGGCGATTTTATTGCATTTTGTCACAGTAAGCCGGAATTATGCGGCAGCTTCGATGTCCGACGAGAAGTTCGAGAATCTGCTTCTGTTATAAACTATTCTGTTAAACCAAATGAGCGCAACTGTACAATTGTGCTTGTCACTAACGTCAGTGCAAATTACGCAATGCGGAAGTGTCTTCAAAAGTATTTGAACTACATTTATCACTATTTGTACTTTACTGTTTGTACTCTACTCAAAATACTTTACAGTGAAAGTAACCCTAGTAGTTTTTAAATACTTTAAAGGCAAGCATTTAGTAACTTATATACTTTTATTGAGTATTTTGTAAAACACTGCTTTTGAGTAACTAACATTTCGGCCAGGAAGGTAAACATTCCTTTTATAAGAAATTTTCTGCGCATCTTATAAAACCAATATATCATTCAAGTTTAGACATATTTTCGGGAGATGCTTTAGTTTTTTCGGCTCCAAACATTAATTGAACTTCCACGCGGCGCTGAAGATTTTCCGTTTCTTATCACTGGCATTTGCTTTCGATCAGCTCTCGGCCTGTAGCACAAGAGGAAGCTTTTTCGAACCACCAAACTTTCCAAGAGATCCAACGTTTTCTAATAATTGTTTTTGATGACGTCAATGAGGTTTCTTATTAGGATCCTATATTTATCTTGACTAATCAATATTTTATTCTGCGTCAAACAATTTACGACTTGATTATCTTAAGCTTTTTGTATCTGACTAAAGTGGTGTTTCAGCAGTGACAAATATATGTCACCAATTGGTTTTCTCTGCAGTGCGTAACTTTCACAGGAAAAGCTCGTGTTGCACAACCTAGAGATTCTAGGTTCAATCCCCACACCTTCCCCTTTGCATTTGGATTGTTGTGTGGTTTTGTGTCAGTACTGCGTGATGCACGTTAGCCACCTCAGGCTACCCGCAAAATGCCTTATGTGCAGCGGAGACACCAGACGCTATACTGAGAGTGTCTAACTGCCTGCTGTCTAAACAAACACATAACAAAAGTTTAAAATATCCTTGACCGATGTTCGGTGACAGACCCAGTAAAATTATGTTGCGTTAAACCAAATCTCTATGGGAATGTAATAAGCGGTAATTCAACTTCACAGTCACTCTTGTCTCTTTCTTGACCCGAATTTTGTCGGATTCAGATTTAAATTAATAGTATGTGCAAATATTTGCTGAAAGGTACGACGAATTTCACAAAATGCTTCCGAATCTGCTGAGCGGAACATAGAGAACATTCGAGTGCAATAAACAGAGCCTTCGCTCAGACGCACCACCATTATTCTCGTATGATGTGCAATCAACAAAGCAAAGGCAGGCCAAGTAACGCTTCCATTTTTCTTGTATCTCCGCTTTTATTTTTTGTTTCTTTTTTTGGTACTGCTAACGTCAATCATTCTTTCAAAGGATAAAGCTTCCGAATGAGCACTGATGATGTTCTATTAAAAAAATCATTACGTTCGTTGGAAATATGACATCACATTTTGCACGCTTCACGCTACATCTCGGAATTTCGGATAGGGTATAAAAATCATCTTTTTGCGTGAGTTCAGTGAAAATAAAGATTTCGGCAACATTTCAGAAGACAAAATTGAAGAACCTACTAACAATGTGCGCACTAAGCATTTCAATCAATATTATTCTCCTACGAGGGTAAGCAATTCATGTCCTTCTAATGCCAAGCAAGGATAGCATAAATAGCACGTTTTAGAGAGCGTTCTAAAAACACTTTAAGATTTTGCGTTGTCGCCATGTGCCAATCAAAAGCAAAGTTTGGATTCGGCGCATAGATGCGTAGTGGCAACGACGATATTTCTTTGCGTACACTGAGCTTTTTTATACACCATTCTAAAAATGCCTACTCTATTACACAGCGAAATACGTATCTAGATTGATCGTGTTTACTAGTATCGCTTTGAGCGGACTGTATAATTTGGGCTTCACTTTGTCTTAGGCTGCACGAAACATATATTATAGCCATCCACGGTGTAGTTAGTGAAACTTTAAATACCGCTTCATTCGCCTGCACATATTGTAGCATTAGTTCTTTAATATATCTGTTATTAGTCGGCACATCATATTTTGTTTTTTGCAAGGTACGAGAGGAGCGCCAACAAGAAATTTAAGACTCTTCCCATGTAAGAATTTATTCTGCTGCAACAACCTATGTTTCCCTTTGGCGGTGAATATTTACGATATATCTTATTTTGATCAGAACTGAAACAGAGGTCTGGATAACCCTCAGATCACCAAACGAAGTTCTAATTGGTTGATTATGCATGTGCTTGTACACATTTCCCCATCAAGCCAAAATCACGCGATCTCCATCTTTTTTTGATCTGTTGTTGGCAATTTTTTTTTTTCAGTGAAGTGATTAGCGGGCAGGAACAAGGTCCTCAGAGCCTTAAAAGGCATTCAAAATATAGTTGAAGAGAACAAGGGCACTGCTAGGTTAGGTGTGTTTTTATTGGTAGACTTATGCGGTCTAGGAAATCGCAAGAGTTATTTTGGTCAGAACATACATAGATGTAGACTATAGTTATAATGAATTTTGGATGACATTGTACGCGCATTACGCCGAACGTGATGAAAGTTATTGCGCTAAATCGCATTCTAAAAGTAAAGCATTGCAGTAATCCACATGGAGCAAGAAATGGGGTTTTCTCCCTGAACATGATGAAACTTACTTTTTTACACGAGGCCAGAGGTCGAAATATGGCTACGAGGAAGAAGACGACGGGCTGTCTCGGCACCACGGGCAGGAGCCACCGGCTCGTGCCGGTGGCGGTCAGTTTAAAATTGAAAGCCGAACCGCAAACGAACGTCTTCTTGCTTGGTCCCAGAACAACGTAACATACTTGGTGGAGGTCGGTTCCTTCTCGCACCTCTGCTGTCATCATCTCGGTATACGAGCACCGAGCTGCTTCACTTTGCACGGGATCCATCCTATATCGTCACATTAGACCCCCCCCCCCCCCCCCCCCCCCCCGCCCCATCCCCCTCCCCAGCTTTGCCGGCTTCGAGACAGCCGACGTCGAGGACTTGCTTATACATACGAAAGGGCAAGCCTCCATGATGCCTGAGATGACGCATTTAAACTCGCTAACGTCGTGTTTCACCTCCGCGAAACCGTCAAGGTCTCGATCGACAACCACGGGGACCAGATAAGCTCGGGAAATTCTTTCAAGACCAAGCTCTGCGACGTGTTTGGTTGCCCGGTTAGCCGCAAAGAAAACGTAAAACACGCGCTTGCTTCTCGTGCACAGATGGTGGGCGAGGCAGTAATCACTTACATCGAGGCCGTCCTAGCCCTCTGCAGACCCGTGAATCCTGCAATGCCCGAATCTGAGGAAGTAAGACATATAATGAAAGCAATCGCGGAAGACGTGTTTACCATGCTGATATCGCGCAACCCAACTACGGTGACTCAATTAAAGGAGGAGGGTCGACGGTGGGAAGCGCATAGGAACCGACGTATCGCTGGTGAAGCCACCGTTTCCAGGCTGCAAAACTACGTCCCCTCGGCATCGGCTACGACTAGTGAGCTGAAGACTCTCATCAGAGACCTCGTCAAAGAGGAACTCGTGCTCCTGTTTCAGTAGGCCCAGCTTCCTCTCGCATCTGAGCAGCAAACCACGACCAAAGACAGCCTCCGGCAGCTCATTCGCGAAGAATCATCGGCATCGACCCCAATCCTCACAGAAACAATGTGCGCTGCCTCACCCGTACGTTACTACCAGAATTCTCTCAATCAACCTGTCGAGCCGCCGAGATATTCTAATTAGCGCAATAACCATGGGGATCGCGGTTGGCACCAGCAGTATCTACAACCCACACGGAGCCCTATTTGTTTCTATTGTGGCATCCAGCTACATGTTGCACTCTACTGTAACCGTCGCCAATGGGACACATCTCGACTTGTCTGCACGTCACGACCTCCAGCTTTCTCATAGCCTCAACGAAAACCGTTACAACGTCCGAGATCGCGGCGATCGGGACACGAGGTACCCCACCAGACTCAAAAGCCACAACGTTCAGCGTCCCCCGCCAGCCGTGGTCGCCGCAGCAGGACCCCGTTACCTGTCTACGCTGATCATCACCCCTCTGGTCCGACAAGACATTTCCTAAGTCATTCATTCACGGGGAAAATTAAATTGGCAGCACTAATGGGTATAGCTGCTTCTACATCAAATCAACATCCCCCGCCATCATTTCCACCTTCAAACCTGCAAGACATTATCATCAAGAAGGTGAGATTCACAGCATTAATCGACACAGGTGCATCTTTTTCAATTATCAGTGAAAACGTTAGAAACAAAGTTAAAGCTTGTTGGCACACCCTGGGAAGTGGGATGTATCCGCACTGCTAACACATCTCTGACTCATTCGATCGTGTTAGTTTCCGTCTCCATAACCATTCACACTGACTTTCATCGCCATTCTTTTGTTGTTTTATCTCACTGCAGCCATGACGTTATCCTCAGATGGGACTTCTTAGCTACACGTCACGCCCTTATTGATTGTGGTGGGAATGAAATTAATTTAAGTCACATTGAAATCTCGCCCGACTCCGCTCCTTGGCAAACCATTGCTTTTCAATCCGCCTCCGACTATCGAATCCCACCATTGACCACAGCGCTCATGCAGCTAGATGAAGACGTCAGTGACTCTGATTACTTAATTGAACCTAACAGGAACTTCTTTTCCAAAAAGGTATTGCCTTACCTACAGCACTTGCGGCCTCCCGCTGCCACCGAACTCCAGTTTGGGTTACTAATACAACGCATCTTGCTCAGATTTTGTCCGCCGGTACGTGCGTTGGCACGGCAGACACTAAGGCAATCCAACACATCAATAGTGTTAGCCTCACACCATCCCAACAAAAGTCACCACCTATCAAACCATGCGAACACAAACTCGACGCACTCTTGACAATGATTGATCCTCATTTACCGCCTACACAGCGTGACAAGCTATCAAAGCTTCTGCACGATTTCACCAATATATTAGACATCGATGCAAAACCTTTCGGTGGAACCTCCACTATACAGCATACCAACGCCACAGGAGACCGCCGCCTAGTACGAAGCCGTCCCTATCGCGTTTCCAAAACTGAACGCCAAGTTATTCAGAAGCAGGTACATGACATGTTACAACAAGGAGAAATCAAACAATAATAAAGCCCCTGGTCTTCACCAGTTCTCCTCGTGAAAAAAAAGAAGGCAGTTGGAGATTTTGTGTCGATTAAAGGCGCTTGAACAGGATCACAGAAAAGATTCTATCCTTTGCCACGTATCGATGATTCCCTTAACACACTATATGACTCCCGGTACTTTTCATCAATCGACATGCACTCTGGTTATTGTCACATTAGTGTCGACGAAAGTTATAGAGAAATAAACAACCTCTGTGTCAAGTGTCAACTGATGGCCTCTTCCAGTTTAGCGTAATGTCCTTTGGTCTTTGCAACACCCCTAAAACATTCGAAAGAATGATGGATACCTTATTACGTGGCCTAAAATGGACGACATTTTAATGTTATTTAGACGACGTGGTAATGTACTCCTCCAACTTCCATGAGCATCTATCTTGACTGCGCGCAGTCCTCTTGTGCTTCCGCAATGCTTCCCTGCAGTTGAATTTCGAGAAATTCAAATTCGCCTATCAGACGCTGAAGATACTCGGTCATGTCGTCGATAGACAGGGGACAACGCCACACCCCGACAGGCTCCCCGCCGTATCTCAATTTCCTCGTCCGACAAACCCCAAAACACTACGGTCCTTTCTAGGTCTGTGCTCGTACTTTCGTCGCTTCCTCCGTGGCTTTGCTCAGATCTCTGCGCACCTCAACCACCGTCTTAAGGAGGATATACCATTCATATTGTGTGAAACTCAAGAGAAGGCATTTCTATTCATAAAAGCAGCTTTAATAACACAGCCCGTGTTAGCCCATTTTGATCCGCGAGCCGATACCGAAATACACTCAGACGCGAGCGGTTTTGGACCAGGCGCCGTTCTATTTCAAAAGAATCAAGGCCACGACCATGTCATCGCATATGCCAGCCGATCATTGTCAAAAGCTGGAATGAACTAGTCCATCTCAGAAAAAGAATACCTAGCTGTAATCTGGGCTATAACAAAACTTCGACCGCACATCTTTGGACGTCCATTTAAGGTAATCATCGACCACCATGCCTTGTGTTGGTTGGCTAATTTAAAGGATCCCAGTGGACGCCTAGGCCGATGGGCGCTCAAGATGCAAGAGTACGACGTCTCTATCTGCTACAAATCTGAAAAGAAGCAAGAAGCACCCGGCTGCCTGTCAAGGAATCCAGTTGATACTTGCCCCGAAAACCATGGAGCACTCGCCGCCGATGTGTCCCTTACATCCTCCGTTGATTCCGGCACCGAACACAGCAGAAGTACCCCAAACTACGGAAGATTATTGCTACTCTTTAAAACCCTCACCTAACTCAGAGGGACAAACGAGGAACCCGCCGTTATTTATTCCAGAATAACATACTCTATCGCCGAAACTATGATCCACACGGTACTGCTCTCTTGATCGTAGTCCCCAGACACCTCCAAGCGAATATTCTGTTGGCGTTTTATGACGACCTTATACTGCCGGTGATATGGGCGTTTGCAAAACGTACCTGCGTGCCTGCACCAACGTTTACTGGCAAGGCATGTATAGTGATGTCTTCAAATATGTCACATCCTGCATCAAATGTCAGTGGCGGAACAAACCTACCCAGCCGCCAGCCGGTCTCCTTCAATCCGTGCCACCAACTCATTATACATTTGAGCGATTCGGCATTGACTTGCTCGGTCCGTTTTGTAAATTGTTCTAAGGCAACCGCTGGGTGATCGTTGCAATCGATCGTTTCTCGCGGTACGCTGAAACTTGCCCTTTGCCTCAAGGTACAACCACAAAAATCGCCACATTTCTTCTTTCTCAGGTTATTTTACTGCATGGCACACCTTGCCTGCTGATTAGCGATCGTGGTCGCGCTTTCCATTCTTAGATTCTTCTAGATATTTTGCATGTTTGCTGCACTGTTCACACACCTAAGAGTGCGTACCACCCTCAAACAAATGGCATGGTCGAACGATTCAATCACACACTTGCAGATATGCTGCCCATGTATGTGCAGGCCGACCCACGCCGCTGGGACACAGTACTTCCATTTGTAACATAAGCTTACAACACTTCAGTTCAAGACACACACGGCTATTCTCCTTTTTTTCTTCTTTATAATCATTTCCCAATATCCCAGCTAAACACACTTTTTTCCTTCCCGCGATAATATCACCCAGCTCTAACCCAGCGTTGCAGAGATGATCTGTTGAGCGGAGGAAGTACGCCAACTTACACGTGAACGTACCCGCGCCTCGCAGCAAAGACAATTCCTGCGGTACAACGCCACCCATCGGCCTGCAAGGTATTCTGCCGGCAACTTAGTTTGGATTTGGCGGCCAACTAGACAACCAGGCAAAGCAACCAAGCTGTTTCATCAACAAAATCATCACCCAAATTTCCGACGTGACCTACAGAGTGGAACTTCCGCAACCCCTCCACGATTGCCGTTGAACCTCAACAGACATTGTTCACGTCAGCCGCACGAAACCGCATCATCCCCCATTCAAACCATAGCACCATCCTCCATTTCCCTCAATGCCTGCACCCTTCGGTCGGAATGACCTACGCTTCTCCCCTGGCAATTGCTACGAGGAAGAAACGACGGTCTGTCTCGGCGCCACGGGAACAGGCCACCGGCTCGTGCCGGTGGCGGTCAGTTTCGAATTAAAAGCCGAACCTCAAACCGACGTCTCCTTGCTTGGTCCCAGAACAACGTAACAATATCAAGTATATATTGAAAGCTAGCTTCGGGTTCCTTTAGCTACTACTCGAAAACGTGAATCGAAAAATAGAGACTCTAACCAAAATTTCAATAAACATTTACCAGACGTCTTGAGACCAGTTCGGTCGCTTGTTCAGGGGTGAGTGACGGAAAGAGCACGCGTCGCTTAAATGCACATACAGATGCATGGGGCTTTGCTGACGTCAAGCAGTTCCGAGACGCAGCTGCTGGGCAGTGAGCCCGAAGTTCGATTCACGTTCCCCTTGGTGCGTTGGATGAACCTAGACTGAACGAAGAGCCGCTTTCGCCAATTCCTCTCCAAGGCCAGCACGGTGCTTCTCTTGAAGTCGACTGTGTGGCCGGCTGCTTCTGCCTGTTCCGCGAGGGCGCTTGCCTCCACATCCTTCTTCCGGACATCGTATTTGTGTCGCGTAAGCCTCTATGCGAAGTTCTTACTTTCGCCAACGTATGAGGACGGGTAATCTTTATATGGTATGCGATAAACCAAACCTTGGGCTCTTGCTTGGGGGGCCGATCCTTCGAGAGGGGAAGGCGGTGACTGATTGCTGACACGGGCTTACGAGTCACTGCAATTCCGTAGAGACCGAGGACGCGGGAAAGGACCTCGCTGGTGCGGCTAATGTTGGCCACACAGACGCAATCGGAGGGGGAATGCTGTTCCCTACGGGTGGATGCCTTGACTTCTCGAGTATCCGAAGTATGAACCGTCGAGGGTAGCCGTTCTTGCGGAGATGCGATGTAATAACCTTGATTTCCACAGACTCTTCTTCGGCAACCCTCTACCTAACCAGGCAGAGGGTTGCCGATCTTTTACCTTCAACTCGCAAACATAAAAAAGAGAACAGCGGTGGTGTTGTCTGAAGGGGAAGCGATTGCCTCATGGCGTGACCAAAATGACAAACTACGAGCTAGTGCAAGCGAAACGTTGGACCGTAAACCAACTACTATGATTGAGAACGTTCTGATGTATCCCAAGAACAATACCAGGCTACGTTATTCGGCACTGGGTAAACAGCTTTATAGAGGGTAGGTTGACCATGCAGTACTGTTAAAAAGATTGTGTTGAAAGGAAACTTTAGGGGACAGCTTCGAACATCAAAGCTACTGCATCCCAAGACAAAATTAACTAACCAAGCCAACCCCACCGAGCTACGACATGTTACACCTACGACGGCTTCAGGTGTTATACTGAAAACAAAGTGCCACGGGTTCAGCAAATGAAAGTCGATATCATCAGGCACACCTTACCCACAACTTTGTTACTTGCCTGAACTCGAATACACGGTTTGAAACGGTGTGAATTGAGGGCTTCAGTTAATGAGGCTAGCTGTTTCGTGTGCACCAGTCTAAGAAGCATGTCAGAAGTTTATTGATATTTCCGCGTTGCGGTAAGCCACGACAAATTGAATGCATCGGTGACCTTGAAATGCGGCCTCAGGGCTGTTGTTTCGGTTATTCTTTAGTTCACTAAATGAGAGCATGCGTTTGAATGTACTGAATGCATGGCACAAAGATGGCGACGAAGAATGCAACCAAAAAACTTTGTATTATCACAATATATGTAGAATAAGTGGAAAACCTGCCATGTTTTGAAATATTTGCTTACTTCTGATAATGGCTTATACTGTATTACTAAAATGTAGTTAAGGAAAGATATATCCAGTGTACAGAATATCTGCTTAAGTATGTTTTCTACCAGAGTGACCGAGACTACATAGCTAGGATAAATATTCAAGCATTCTGTTCTGATACCGATCCAAAGCAATACATATTTAGACGATAGTGTTGACTAGTATCGCTTTGAGCAGACTCCATATTTTCGTGTCACTTTTTTTTAGGCTACACGAAACATATTTTATGGCCATGTTACGTAATTTCTTTTTTTTTTTTGGCAGATATAATGTTTAAAAAGTTAGGCAAAGTTTTATATTTGCATTGATATTAGTGTTCACGAGCACTCTTAGATTCTCCTGGTAAATTATTATTATCTCCGAAATGTAAATATAACGTTTTGAGTTCGAGTAGCAACACCACCTTAAATATAATAGATTTATCACAGTACCGTGGTACTATTACTGAAAAAATGATAATTCGGAGGTGCGCAAGAAAATAATGAGTTGTCCAATTTCATAAACGCCTTCTAATTATTCCGAACACAAATTATTGTGAACTGCAGAGGCAACTCTTCGAATCACTACTTTAAAAATGATAATGAGCATAGACCACCTGCATCTAGCGCTCCATTTCCTCCGATTGATACCTGAGATGTTCCATTTGAGGTTTTTCTTGTAATATGATTGGTAACCGTAGCACGTCTCCGAAACCGACGGCTTAGGTCTACTTGAAAGAGAATTACCTATGACTTCACTACAGTCCATTGCAACTCAAGAAGGTGAGGCGAGGGTAAGGATTGGCAGGGAGGAGGAAGCAGACGGAAAACTAAAGAGAGAAGGAGGTTCTCCCCTCTCTTCTTCAGCGTTCCGCCTGTTTCCTCCTCCCCGGCCCGTCTTACCCTCGCCCTACCTTCTTGAGTTGCAACAGACTATAGTTTTTCGCAAACGTAGATTGGCCAGTCATCGCATATGTAAAAGACACGCTGACAGTCAAGAACTAATACTTACAGATAATTTCTCAGCCGCTATGAAAATGTCTGTGGGTGTTTTCACGTCAGTTCATACAATATTAATCCGGGTTATATTTTTATAATTATGTAAAAATATATGGGCATGTCATGTTCCTGGGAGGAGCATTCAGCTACGTGTGAACGCAGTAGCTAGTATATGCCGGGGATATAGAATTCCGAAGTTCGGGGCGTGGACATTTGCCAAGGTTTCAATATATGCTTCTTTTCGATTCCGTCACTTTCACCCCGAATCGAGCAAGTGGTAATAATTTATAATATTTATTTTATGAAAGGTTTACAGCATATACACAGGATATTAAATATTACAATCAATTATTGGCATACTAACAATCTAAATACGTCTCTCATTTTTGCTGGAAAAAGCAAGACTCTTCGCGCACATAATTTATTAGGCTGCTCCAAGCCAAAAATCCTACGTTTTTCATTTTTTTTTTATTCAATATATTTGTAACACGCCAATTCTAGTAAACACGCCCGAAAATAGATGGTTTTACGCGAAAAGGTATTACTACGCGATTTGTGCTTATACTATTTGAATTTATAAATTTTATTGATTTTGTGCTTTTTAGCGAAGATAAAGAGTTTGAAACTGTGTCATTTCGTTTTGCAACATCACAGACTATCTTCCCTAATGTTGCACATATATATCTGGAAATGATTTGTTAATTTTCATTCCCTCCTTTGCGGCACTTACTTTGTTTTCGCGTGTTTTTCTGCCCTCTATACTCTGCGTGCTCTTGTGTTTTTACCTTTACGCCACACCGGATATATTCCAAATAGATGACACGTTTTATAGACCCACATGCTGGTTTAGGAGAACGTCAAAGGGCACACAAATAACTATTTCTGCTTGCAGCGGAGAGCATTTTCTAATTATTAGTGTTTTTCGCACGTTCGAAGTAAAATGAAAAAAAAAAAATGAGGGAAAACGTACCCAGCGCAGCCTTCCCCTCTTTCCCATTTTTAATAAATGCCGCGCTCTCTTGAGATAACTAGAAATTAGCCGTATCGCTGAAGGGAGTGGCCATGTCGTTAGTGCCTCGGCGCAATTAAGTAGGCTCTCTTGTTATCACTAAGCACGGAAGAGGATGACTTTCCATAATCCCTTTTAGGAGAGATTTCGGTGTGTTTGCCTATTACGACAAGCCGGAGTAAACCCAAGATGCTCAGTGCACACATAAGGAGAAAAAAGGCACGAGATATTGGAGTGTGGTTCTGAGCCTGTTGAACTGATTCTCCCTTTTGACAAAACGACTTTGGCAAACCTCGGTGACTACTTCACCAACCTTTAAACTCACATTTAGTATAAATAATTAGCGAGAAAAAAAAGCAACCTGCTTGTTATCTTCTTATCTTCTTGGGTAATCCCAGCGTTGCAGGCGTTACAAAAAAAGTAACGAAACACGTTACTCGTGATTTGCAAATAAAAGGAACGCGTTACCATCCCATGTTACCTTAAAATAATCTCATTACTTACACCGCTACCGCTAAAAGTAACGCACGTTACTTTTTCGTTACTTTTTTTTAAATTATAAATTAGCACGTTTTACTTTTTTGAAGTTACAGGTGTGCGTAAGCGCCATATTTCATTAAACAATATGGTCATGCTGCGCTGAACATATTAACTTTATATTTTTTACGATTTCACCAAAATTCTCAAAAAAACAAACGCAAAATAAAACGCAAAAGAAATTGAAGCGTAATTGTTTTAGCCTTGCGAAGAAAGGTAACGAGTAACGTAACTACGTTACCCGTTACTGAAAAGGTCACCAGCACGTTACGTTCAACAAAAACAAAATTTACGCGTTACGGTAACGCCGTTCCTTGTAAGGCGTTACCGCTAACACTGGATGGTCCTAGTTCAAGTGATTGCCTTTCAAGTGTAGTGTATATATATCACGATGGAGCAGTCAGCACCAGTGAATTACTAATGTTATGAGCGCTCCGTGGTACGTGTGTATTTGTGATTTTTGCGAATGTGCACAAGGCCATTGGCGAGCACATGTTTCCATGGATGTATTTTGACAAGCCTATAATTAATGTTCAGGATATCTTTTTTTTTACAAAAAGCAGACCAATTGTTTGTAGAAAGGGGATTGAAACGTTGCTAGAATTTTTATGTTTTCTATAAAATTTCTATACAACTTGTGGTAGGGTTGCCTTGTTGCATGCCCATCCGGGAGGAACAACACGAAGCCGGGGTTTCCATAACGAGAAACAACATTTATTAGAGTAACAGAAATGGGTTGTTAGTAGCCAAGTAAAACATTGCCGAAGCTTTCGAACTGCACGCCTCCGTGATCTCGGTCCGTCTCCCCTCTTCTGTGGGCGTGTGCCCTCTTTTATCGGCTTCTGCGCCTGTCCTACGTGCGCTGTTGCGCGCCTCGGACGTTGTCCAGTTTGGGCGTTCGGCAGCGGCCTCTGGCCGTGGTGGCAGACTCTCGCTCCCACAAACTCCTATACAGTCTTTATACACTTAGTTTTGTAAAAAAAAGTCTACAAAAAAAGCGGCCGCAAAGCTACAAAAAAAATGTGGACACGTTTTCTTTAGAATATCTATAGCATATTGAGGTATTTAGCGCACAAAGTAGAGAGACGGAGAACAGGCTAAAAAAGGCGATCTTTTCTGTCCTGTTCTCCTCTTTACTTGGTGCGCTATATACCTCAATATCACTAGAATACCAACTAGACTAAATGCCAACCTTACTACAATATCTCTAGCTCCTATGCACTACCTTCTTTAGAAATTATGCAGAATGTGAATAAATGTTTTTGTAAGGGCTCGGCCCTTACAAAATATTTATCCGCGTGCTGCAAAACGTAGCGATCAGAACACTGAACAGATAGATAACTCGTTGGGCAATGTCAACTGCGGGCCTCAGCGTAAATATGACGTCAATTAAAATTTCTTTGATTTTTTTGCGCAAGTTTTTTAATTTATTACTTACTTGTAAAATTCAGGCACTATAAAAAGTTCCAAAGTGCAGCTTCTCACCATATGGCTTTTTGGTGAACCGTTCAAAAATCATCTGTACTGGTGTACATACACAGGATGGCCCGATACCTGCGAATACCTTGTTTAGTTGTTGACAAGTTTACTCAGCGCACAAGAAGCAGGTCGTGGTTTTAGAGCGCAGCTCTTAGGCGCCCGTTTCCGGCTTGAGCGGCGTCGGCGTCGCCGTCGGCGTCGGCATAACCGCAAGGTCACGTGACCCCCCCAAGGTCATGTGACCGCCAAGGTCACGTGACCCCCAGGTCATGTGGCCCCCAAGGTCACGTGCTCCCAAGGTCACGTGACCCCCAGGTCACGTGACCCTCCGGCCACGTGATCCCCAGGTCATGTGGCCCCCCAAGGTCACGTGACCGCACCGAGGTCACGTGAACCCCCCCCCCGCGCCTTCCCCCCTCCTCAAGAGCTGCGCTCTAATTCGGCGTTACAGGGGTTGTAAACGGCTTTCATTTTTTCTTCTGGAAGTTATATAAGCTTAAAGGGGCACTGACACATCAAAATCATATTTTTTTTATTATCCGAAACGATTGAAAACGATGCCGGGACATTTATCTCAAAATTTGAAACTTGAAAATTCAGTATTTGTGAATTAAAAAAACAATTTCCAAATGCCGAATTTGAAGTTCCCGCGCGATCCGCGCCAGTGCAGTGAGTCAAATTTTGCGGTCTCCTGCGACTCGACTTTTTTTCAGACCTCCGCCGTAGCCACGGCGACCCCAAGCGAGAAGGAGGTGATATCACGCCGGCGCGGGAAAAAAACGGTTTCTTCCCCGACTCGCCGTGTTGCTCGCCAACGAGCGCCGCCAAGTGTTCCGAGGGAGGGTACAAATCTAGGAAGCAACATGACACCGAACTCTGATTTCTGGTATTTCAAAAAGAGGGGCCGTAGTGCGTTCGCAATCGCGTTAAAAAACATGTTTTACGATTGCCGTTATTAAATTTTATAGAAATGTCACCTACAAAGCTTCTAAATTTCCTGATTTTTGACGTCACCGATCAAAAGAAGCGAGGAGGTGAGCGCGGGAAATTTAAACGACAAAAATAAAAAGGCGCGCGCGCGCAAGGGGAAATTTTTTTTCGCGATGCGGTTTTTTTTTTGCGTGTCTATGACTACAACTTGTATCGTTTTAGACAATAAAAAAAATACGACCTTTGGGTTGTCAGTGCCTCTTTAAGCAAGAGCAAACATGTGTTGCATACAACATGCAACAAAAATTATTAAACTATAGTAGTACCGCAGACAACCAATATGCCATCAACATGCTAAAGAACCTCGTTTAATAAGTAGCACTGAACTATAAAGTATTTCATTCAATGAATTTATATGACGCCGATTTAATAACTAGTGGCTCTTATTATCGAACATCTAACTGTCAAGTTTTATTTTACTTTTTATATTTCTTTCAGAATATGTTTTTACAAAAACGTTGACGCCGTTAGGATCAACCAGCAGGTAAGTTCAATAAGTAAACATTGTTTGCTGGGATCTCTTACTTTTGCCCTCGGAATATATCCTCCCCCAGCCAGCACACCATATTGCGCCGATAGTGGCATCAAATCGGAAAGATTGGGTTGATACCTTTTTGATCCAACCGATATCTGTAAAGTATCGGATTGGTCGCGGCGACATCATCTTGACAAACCGTACCTGCCGCCGTTTTTGGTTGAGTGTAGAGAGTGTCCTTTGTGAATAGGTCACGCTGGCGAGGTATCTTGATTTATTAACCGACTCAAAACCGACATTGAAGAAATAAAAAAAAAGGTTAAACAAAACAAAATCTGCTCACTTTTAGCCCGAGGAAGGCAGACAAAGAAGCAGAGGGAGATTATGTTCATTGTCGATCTCCCTTTTACATCTTTTTTTGTTCTGTCTCCCCACTTTCTTTTGTGTCTTCGTGTGGCTGTGAGCGAACATGACGGCCGCTTCAAGCAAATTTGAGGGGTGGAATGAAACATGTGACCACACTCCGTAAGACAAAGACGTTTGTACGAAAATTTGTCACGTGACTCGCTCTGACGCGCTGGTGGGTTCACTGGGGCCTATTAGGTTCCGGAGGGAGGGACGAGAACGCAGGAACGTCGAGCCAGGTTAGGGTTTTAGATGATATACTGCGTAATTAAAAAGATGAGGGGATAAATGGTCGCTCTCGGCTCAACCAGACCGAGCGTTCCTCGGGTTGCGCGCTCCCCTGGTCCCGCGCTCCCCTTTTTATACCCGGTCCGCTGATGCACGCCACCGCTTGCGCAGCCTTCGCTCCCGTTGATTGGTAGATCGGGAGGTGGTGGCGACAGCAATTTGGCTGCAATCTGTTGTTCGGGATGGTGCGAGTCTTTTGATGTTAGTCGATAAAGAAGTCTCGCGCCGTGGCATGCTTGCGGATGGTAAGTGTCCGGTTGCTGCCGTCTGCAGCGCAGGTCAGTGGTTCCACTCCTTAACAGGCCGTTGTCTTCGCTGTTTGCCAAGGTATGTGAATGAGTGGGGGACCACGTAGGTTCGGTTTCCGAAATGCGCTGCTCAGTGTGCAGCTGCTTTTCGTGCCTTGCACTCGCGGCCGTGGTTTTTCGTCGTGAACGGCAGCAATACGTCCATGCCAACTTTCTGGTAATGGCCGCTTTCTTCGTAGAGTCGATAGAATTATTGTGCTGGGTTTGTTGGACGTGCTTTGACAAAGAACTGCTCATCGGCGACGCCAAGACTTCCGTTGAGAGAGGGCGACCCTCTTCTTTTTCGAATATGTGTTTGCGTTGCTCTGTGCTGACAGAGACGAATTATGCATCTATCACAAATTACATGTGATATCGTTGTTTCATTCGTAAGTACACTGCAAGTAAGCTTGTGATAGTGGTCCTGCTTCCGTCTCAATAAAGAGTTTTAGTCAATCGTTTCGATAGCTTTGATACTCTCGGTAACGAGACTATCTATGCGCAAAAACGGCGGCGGAAGGGAGATCGGTGGCCGAGTGGGTTAGCCTACATCAGGTCGGAGCATGTGGAGTGAAAGATCGCGCTGTAGCCTGTATAACCCAATGATTCTAGGTTTAAGATCCACCCCTACCCGTTTCGATCTGGATGAGAACCGGACCGGCGTGTGTGGGGCACGTTAAAGGCGCCAGGCTAGCGGTTGTACTGCACTGCCTAAATTGCCCATCTACAGCTGAGAGACAAGTCTCTCGTTGAGGCAGGCTATGTTCAGGCTATATAAACAGGCACACAACACCCATGACTGCGGCGGAGTGTCGGGTATTGTTATTGGAGTCATCAAAACAATCTACTAGAACTCTCTGACCACCATGGAGCTTCGTGTTTGATTAATGAGTTTCGATAGGGATGAAAACAGTGCAATTTTGTTTATTAATTTTCTTACCGTTGCACAGAAAACAGTCAGTCTTGTAAAGGTGTTGAGTACAAGCTGTGTGCAATGATAGTGATTTAATAAACTTCTGAAAGCGATCGAAAACAATTCCGTTTGGACGTGCCTGCGTGTGAGGCGCGTCCCATTTCGGTCATGAACGTGCAAGCCAATACTTCCGATATTGTCGATACAAAAATGGCGCGGAAGCGACGTCGTGCCGATAAAGAGCAGACGCATATCCGACATCTGGCCGATACCTGTCTGACTGTGCGATCTGGGCAGTACTCGCACGATATTCCGCCTCTACTTGGCTGGTGACAAAATGGCGATACTGCCAATACCTGCCCGATGTCGGAAAGTGGATCAATACCGCACATTCAGACAATATTAGGATCAATTTTCCACAGACACTGGCACGACACTGCCCAAGTATCGCCGTGTCTTTTGTTCTATTCTAAGCTATGTGCGTTTCCTAGCAACTATATGTGGCGCTGCCGCTGAAGTGCTTTCATAATAACGTAAAAGTAAGAAAATAATAATATAATTTACAAGGTCTGGCGTATGCTGACGATATCGTGATTACAACTAATAATAGCATGAATCTATATGAATTAATGAGCATTTGTCGGTCGGAAGGTTTAATAAAACCGATTGGTTCCAAGCTAGAAGTGATCATCTAGAAATCTATTTAAAACATTAGCGAACAACAGCCGGCTGCAGTCAAGCGGAATGCTAAGCGCATTAAGTGACAAACGTCTGCCTTTTTAGGTAAGAGTTGTGGTAGGGTTGCCTTGCTGCATGCCCATCCGGGAGGAACAACACGAAGCCGGGGTTTCTATAACAAGAAACTACATTCATTAGAGTAACAAGAATGGGTTGTTAGTATTAAAGTATAACATTGACGTAGCGTTCGACCTACACGCCTCCATGACCTCGGTATACGTGTCCTCCGGTTCTGTGGGCGTGTTCTCCTTTTATTGGCTCTCGCGCCTATTCCTCATGCGCTGTTGTGCGCTTCGGACTGTGTCCTTTTTGAACGGTCGGTAGCGGCCCCTGGGCGCGGTGGCAGACCCTCGCTCCCACAGAGTGAATAACCTTTATTTAATCTAATTAATGGAGTTTGAATTCTGCTGGGCTTCGCAGTAAATTAAATATAAGAGGCAAACCGAGGAAGAATGTCCAGCCTGCCTGAAGGAAATAAAACAAAAATGAATTTCTCTTGAAGGCTGCGAGTGTAAGCACCGGCTTCACGTCTGAAAATGCTCTGGTGTAACTTGTGGGTCTTGGGACCGGTGTGGGCACAGGGACTCGTGCTAGGCGTCGGTGCGCAGCGTGCGCGCGAGCGAGGCTCGGGTCCGGGAGTTCGTTCAGAGGCCGCGTTATCTCTGCACAGTGAGGAATAAACTGGCGGTAAAATCCAACCATTCCCAGAAATCGCTGCAAACTCTTTGCATCATGGGGGGAAGGAAATTCAGTTATGGCTTTCAGCTTGTCCTCGTTAGGGCGAAGCGCTCCACCGTCGATTACAAAACCGAGCAGGTTAATCTTGGATGTTGCCAGTTGCATTTTTCCTGGGTGAACTGTCAAACCAGCATTCCGCATGCGCTCGAGGATAGTCCGAAGGTGTACAAGATGTTCTTCAAACGTGCGTGAGAAGACTACTACGTCATCCATATACGCCATGGCGTAGTTTTGCCGTGCATCTCCGAGCACGATGTCCATAAGACGTTGGAATGTGGCAGGAGAGTTGCTCAAGCCAAAAGGCATGCGCACAAACTCGTACAACCCTCTGTAACATGTGAATGCTGTTTTCTCGATGTCAGCGGGTTCGACCTCTATCTGGAGGAAACCGCGACTGCAGTCAAGAGTCGTGAAAAAGCTCGCGTTTCCCAAGTTGTACATGATCGACTCAATCGAGGGGTACGGGTACGCGTCACGAACGGTTACCGCATTCAGGCGTCGGTAGTCGACGCAAAGCCGAGCCGTTCCATCCTTCTTGGGGGCAAGGACGATCGGGAAGGCCCAAAGGCTCTGTGACTCACGTACTGCACCCGTGTCGATCATCTCTTGGAGCGCCTTGTCCAGCAGGGCTCGCTTGTGTACGCTGATCGGTCGAGGGTTGCAGCGTAGAGGCCGTGTATTCCCGGTGTCAATTGAATGCTTTAGGACACCGGTTCTACCGGGGTTCTCCGTGAACATCGGCGAAAACTCTTCCAGGAGTCTTTGGAGACGCCGCTTTTGCTGGTCCGTAGCAGGACACTTCTGCAAAGAATCGCTTACCGCACATGGGAGTCGCAAAGCAGGCGTTCTAACGCCAACGTTATCGACACTGACGATGCAATCCTCTCGTCTGGTAAACGGGATCAGTTTCGCGTCACTACCTAACCGGTAGCCTTTGTTCGGAAAGTCAAGAACCAGGTTCTCCCCAAAAATGAAATCTCGCCCCAAAATGATCGGTACCGTGAGGCCAGGTAAGCACACGAAACGCTGACGGCGTTTTTTCTCGTTGAATCCGATCTGTAACCTCACGGCTTGACTCGCGAGCATTTCAGGTCCTGACGCTAGCTGTAAGCGCACGTTAGTCTCGCGCATGTTAGCTTTCTGCTCTTTGCACCGTTCAATCAGGTAGTCCCCAATAAGCGTCAGACTCGCACCGGTATCAATCAGCGCTGCCACAGCTACTCCGAGCACTGTAACTGTCATACGAGGCTCAATTAGCTCAAGGTCAGGCTGAATTCGACATACCGATGGAAGTTTTGCCGAGTCGTCCATGGTCACCGCGGCCGGCAGGCGTTCAGGGGTCAACGCCACCGGCCGTACTCGTTTCCCGAGGCTGCAGGGCGGTTGCGCAGCAAGTCGGGGCAGTCACGCCGGAAGTGGCCATGGCGACCACAGTCGAAGCACCGCACCGAGTTACGCCGGTCAGGGCCGTGCGTCGGGCTTGCCTGCGCTTGTCGTTGCGGCCCTTCTTGGTGTCCCTCGTTGGACCAGCGATCGGCGCCCCGGTTAGCAGTGCGGGGGAAGGACCTTAAACGGCTTTCACCCTGCCGTAGTCTCGATCCAGCCGGCCGGGCACGTAGCCAGGGGTCCGAACCATCGAGTGGTCTCCCGCGCTCCCATTGCCCGAAGGCGTAGGAGTCCAGCGCACGGGGGGGGACAGACCGCGCCATCCAGGGTTTGGCGCTGAGTCGGACCTCTTCTGGGCCCGGGAGCTCGCCAGGCACTGGACGGCTCGAGAGCTTCTTCAGGCGGTGGCGGGGGCCGATACTGCAGCTCGGCCAGGAGCGTCTCTTGAATGCCGTGAGCGTCCCGGGCCAGGTGCTCCAGGGTGGAAAACGTGCGGCCATGCAGGTAGGGCCGGAATCTTGGGTGGCTCTGCTGCATCACCCGAGCAACCCTGTCCGACTCCGACGTCGTTGGGCAGGCTCTGTCATAGAGCTCCTGCATCACCCGTACATATTCGACGAGGGTCTCGTCCGGGTGCTGGGTCCGGCGCTCCAGTTCTCGCTGGACTCGAGACTGGTACCCAGGTGGAAGAAATTCATCTTGGAACTTCCGCCGAAAGTCTTCCCAGGTGAGGAAGGGGGCCACGATGCGCCACCAGCGCGCGGCGCTCGCCTGGAACGCCACGGGCAGAACCCGCGCGAGGACGTACTCGTCCGAGGCTCCCGTGGCGAGCTTATAGGCCGCCAGCTCGGCCAGGAAGTCGGCCACGGACTTCCGGTCGTCGTAGCCCGTGTACAACGGGACCGGCACCTGGGGTCGTGGCCCTTGCCCTTGGGGTCCGGGATCAGCCAGGACCAGGCGTTGCGCGACCGTGTCGCAGAGGTTGGCCACCCGAGCCATCAGGTCCATGGACGTCGGGTCAGGCCCCTCTCCGGTCTCGCCTTGGTCTGCGGCGGCTCTTTGGCGGGTCTGCATCGCAGAAGCAACCGCAGAAAAACAGCCCAAAACAAAAACAGAACAAAACGGAACACAAAAAGAACGGAAAAACACTTAATATACTACAGTATGCACAATATACACAATGCCCAAGCCGCGATGGCAAAGATGGCGTCCGGTGGCCGAAGCCTAGTCGAACGACCACGTAGGCCTATCGGGGACAGCAGAATCGAGCAAAACCAGGCTAAAACGCCTAAAACGGGCTAAAAGCCTGCGGTCCAACCCGCGGGGGAGCAGTAGGCCTCGCGTGGAGCGCCAAATAATGTAACTCAGAAAACACACCTTTACTGTCTGGCCGCCGGGAACGAACTCCCGGACCCGAGCCTCGCTCGCGCGCACGCTGCGCACCGGCGCCTAGCACGAGTCCCTGTGCCCACACCGGTCCCAAGACCCACAAACTAAAGAAAATGTCTGACGCAGATGCAGAGTAGGGAGATCGAATCATATGAATGTGAAACATGTACATTGCGCGAAAGGCGACAGTCGGTTGTTCTGAGTCAGAATATTGGTGACGCAGGCAAGGGATCCCTTGAGTCGCAGTATTCCCAGTGGTCCCGTGAGCAGGGCTCACAGTTCTTGGCAGTTCAAATGGATGAAATAAACATGAAGCTCACTGGTGTCTTGAACGGAATGAATCAAATGAAAAAAGTAATGAGTGTGCAAGGAAACAAGTACGACAGCCTAATGCTCAAATTGAAGGAGAATGGGGAAACTGTTCATCGGATTGAAACAGCTCTCGATGTTCTTTCGTCAAAGTATGATGAGCTCTTGAAACGAACATATAACAAGATTAAAACAATTTATGAACTTAAGAAGAGAACAATTAACTAGAAGCTCTTATTCAACAAAAATTCCTCAAAAATTGTAACACAGCGCGCAAAAGCCGAGAACACGAAGTAAAATAACACAGGTCAAGCGCTGACTCTCAACTGAAACATTTAATGAAAAGAACACAAAATATTAACAGAGGCAAAAAATAAAAACAAATCACACGGTCACTGTAAATCAACAGGTGTCGAGGAAGGCAATCACCTTCCAATGTAAATGGAGCGACGTTTGGCTGACACATCGGTCCTCCCCATCTTTTTTAATGGCGTCAGCTTCTAGAATTTTTCTGGCCATCTGATCCCCACCCCATCCGATGATGGTTACGTTATCAAAGTCAGGGAAACACTCACAATATGCGCAGGAACAAAGAATCAAAAAACGTAAGACGGAGCATTTCGAAGTTTTCTTTGCAGTTTAAACACTCAAGTTGTACACTCCGTTCCGGTGCGTTGTTGCAGAAAGACGCGCGTAGCAGATACTCGACAGCCAATTCTTACAGAAGCACCTCAGTGGGTTGAAATTATTCGATCGGTACTTGGTGCAGAATTCCCGGTGTATCGTAAAATTTTTCCAGCACTATCTCACAACGAGATTCGGTGGGGTTCTCTATCGATGTAGAAGACTTGTTCTACGTCATACCTCAAGAAGCCATGTTAGTGTCAGCACGCGAGTGAACTTAAACAAAAACGGCGAAGTGGGTTTTCAGAATGCCAGTGGTGTTTCTGTCGATCGGTTTCTGGAGATGTTCAAGATTTATCTAGAATCAACCTTCATCCTTTATGAAGGTAGGACTATTCACAAAGGAATGGGATTTGAATTTGAAGCTGAGTGGCGTCTGTTCCCTCTGACATTTGTTTGGGCAAATGCGACCGTGCGATATCCGACAACTTGGATATTGCACGTGTTTTCCAAGGGTTCCGCTATGTCGACGATTTCCTGGTTTTGATGGACATGTCCGGAAGTGTCTCGGAGGACAGTGTTGTTAACGCCGTTGTGGATGTCTTTACCCAAAACTCGGAAGGGCTCGGGTTTACCCATAAACTTCGCGATGGGTGTGACCTACAATTTTTGGATTTGAAGTTAAAATTCTATAGTGAACACGTTTGTTAGTCCTATAACCAGCGGTCGAAGAAATGTCTCCTTGCGTTTGACTCGTCACACTCGAAGTTGGTTAAGAGGAGTATTGCTTCCTCATATCTGCGGGCTGCTCTAGATAAGTCGTGCAACCATCCGATGTCTGAAAGTTTCGGCAGACTGGTGGAAAGGCTAAGGTCGGGTTGCTTTGCAATGGGTGTTTTGTTGGCTGTGGCGGAAACCTTGATCAAGAAGTCAAGAGAGGCCCTGGAGTGCAAAACAAAAAGGCCCAATTAGAGACCACTGCTATTGCCATACATCCATAAGGTCTCACACAACAATAAGGAAGTAGCACTTAGGTATGATGTACCCACGGTGTTTTCGGCACCGTCGAAGTTGACACAACTGTGCCCCAGAGTTGCAAACAAAAACGGCAATAAGTACCCATGTGCAGTAAAACATATAAAAAAATATATGGAATGATCTGTATGTGTTGTTTATAAGAGACCGCTGACCTGTGGACGAGCGTACATCGGCGAAACAGGAAGATGTGTGAACACGAGAATGAAAGAGCATGACTGGACCCTCCGATCAACTGCGGGAAACCACCAACCTCTACACTGAGCAGATTGTGAGTGTTGCCCTGACTTTGATAACGTAACCATCATCAGAAAGAGCAGGGATCAGATGGCCAGAGAGATTCTGGAAGCTTACGCAATCCAAAAAGATGGGGAGGACAAATACGTCAGCCAAACATCGCTCTATTAAAATACGAAGGAGATTGCCTTCCTCGACTCGTGTTGATTGACCGTGACCGTGTGGTTTGTTTTCGTTTTTTTTTTTGCCGCTGTAAGTGTTTTGTGTTCTTCTCATTAAATGTTTCAGCTGAGAGTCAGCGCTTGTCCTGTGTTCTTCTTTTACTCCGTGTTCTCGTCTTTTGCGCGCAGTGTTAAAAGTTTTGAAGATATGCACCAACTAGCCCGCATTGACACCTTAATTCAGCCCTTATTCTAGAAAAAGATACAGAAATTCAAAGTCTCAAAACGGCATTGGATAATGCCGAACAGTACTCTAAACGAAACAACGTCAAGATCCATGGCGCGAGACATATGTAAGAGGAAAATGTGAAGGAGCTAATAAAAGATAAAGCAGCCAAACTTGATCTTCCACAGCCGACTGAGCGGAGCATAGAAGCAGCACACGGATTGTGCTCCAAAGAAGAAAAACGGCTCTAATTCTTGTTAGGTTACCAGATATAAACACTAGAGACGTGTGGATAAAAAAAAAGGGTTACATTAAGTGAGAGCGTATATATTAACGAATATTTGACGAAGTTGTTGAAGACCATGTTCATGAGTACGAAAAACCGAGAAAAGGAAAAACAATACAAGTGCGTCTGAATGACAAACGGTAAATTTTCGCCAGACAGAAAGAGGAACAGCTGTGATAAGGATTGAAGACGAAAATCACTTAAACAAGATAACTTATATTAATAACAGATATAAACCACACCTGTTATGGAACGTAGGTTCAGCATCAGCCCTTTTAAATTGCAATGAAAAACAAATATTAAACCTGCTAAACCTGCTAATCATACGAAGTTTGAAGAAATTTTAACGAGCTCCAAATTAATCTGCCTAGTATCTAAACTGAAAGTGATATGGCTTCCTGAAGTGGCAGATGATGAGACTTGTATTATCTTCAATCTGAACTGGTTCCTCTGTAAACATTTATGCAGGGAAGGGAGAAGAATAGGAGGTATTTTTCCACTGATTAATGATAACTGTCTGTCTGGCAGGTTGGAAATGCCGTTTGATCAAACTAGGTGATGTTAATAGAAGTGAACAAAGTAGAAATATGTTTTACTGTTTACTGTTAAGACCCCCTGACTAAAGCACGAACTTATTTTGTGACGCGTTTTCTCGGCTATTCAACGAAATAAATAGGAGGAAATGTTTAGTTATTGCTGGAGATTCGAATATAGACGTTCTGAATGTTTTAAAACGTGATGAAAACGACTACCTTGACATATTATCTACTTACGGGATTCAAAATGGGATAGCCGGCATTACTAGGAAGAATTTCTAAGAAGAAAAATAACTAAATCTTGTATTGACCATATTTTGGAGAGGATGAATCGCTTATCAACGTTTGCTCGAGTATTTAGCGAAAAAATGGCTGATCATTATTGTACGCCTCTATAAGTGTTTGAACAAAATATGGAATTTAAAGAAAAAAGTAAAAACGAAGAAATTACAATAAAAGTTTTTAAAACCGTTCATAAAAAAATTCCACAATAGGAGTGGAATTCTTTATTACGTCTGAATCATATACAAATATACCAGAATCTAATAGATTCGTTGAGAAACACTTTAAAAAAATAAAAAATACCATGGATCACAGGGGACCTGAAAATTTGTGGACTATTGAAAAGGTAATGGAATTAATTATTTATTTATTATTTTTATTAATTAATTAATTTATACATAATGCAGCTCCGTTGGGGATACTGCAGGGTGTGGAGTATTAGAACACTGCAATCGTACGTAGATAAAAAGTACAGGACATAAAACACCATAAAGATCAAATTCAATCGCAGTCAACGGCACAAAGAAATTCATCAGCGTATAGTAATTGAATATTTTTGGGTAATGAGTTCCAAATGTCAATTGTTGGGGTAAGCAAGCTGTTTTTGAATTTGTCGGAACGCTCTAAAAAGAGTGAAATATTTAGGTCGTGGAGGCTCCTTGTAGATGTCGCATTGGAGAAGTTGAAATATGAACTTAATGAGGTGAAACGGGATGAGTTAATTAAAAAGTATAGAAGCTTCATACATTCGATGCGGCGGCGCGAAGACAGAGGACTCAGTCCAAATGTGGTAAGGTTTTTAGATGGGTGAGAATTCGCTGTGAAAGCGGCAAAAAATGAAGCTTACCGTTTTCTTCTGGATTGACTCGAGTTTGTTAACAGTTGATTGTTTACAGGGATTCCAAACGATTGAACCGTACTCGATGATAGGGCCGATTAGTGCTTTCTATGTAAGAAGTTTAGTACCTCGCGGGGCAACAAGTAAAGTACGCCGCAGGTAGCCGAGTTCGTTTAGTAGTTTACTACATGTCAATATGTTTAGACCAAGACATATAGTGCGTGTAAAAAGTCTAAGGTACTTCGATTCAAGCACTCTTTGAAAAGAGCAGCAGGTAAAGATATGCTGAACTGAGATTTTGGTTTCAGAAAACAACGAAGAAGCGCTAGGCGGGGCACAACAAACCCGAAATTATCATTCATAAAGCGATATCTCCAACGGATGGTCGTATTTTCGTGAAAGGAGAGCGCGCTTGAACAAGGCCAAAAAAGCACGTGACATCGAGATTCTCGTTTCCTCCTCTCGCTCTCACTTCTCGAGGACGGGAAGAGCGATGGAAGCGAGGCCGTTTCTCCTCCTCCTCAACAATTGTGCAGGAAACTTGACGTCGCGATTCTCACTTAGTCGCATCCTTATTTTACAAACATACGGCCATCCGTTCGAGATATCGCTTTATGAGTGGAGTTTTGGGGGTCTGTGATGTCCCGTTGAACACCCCTGCTACCTTATTTCGTGAAATCCAAATTTCGGTTTAGCGTCCTTTTAAAGGAATAAGTGAACAAGGCAGGGGATGAACTCTTAGAAAAAGACGAGAGTACGGTTTAGACAAATTTATACTGATTTGCCAGGTGTTGCACCACGTGCAGAAGCTTGAAAAAGAATTGTTAAGAAAAGTGTGATCATCTGGGGAGTTCATCGTGTTAAGCAAAACGCAGTCGTCAGCGAATGTTGACGTTATGCTACGTTAAAGAAAGATTTTGGACCAGACGCAAGCAAAATCCCCGCAACGCATTTTCGAGCGATGCATATTGCTCAATAAGGAATAAAGTCAAAGCGAAGATCGGACTAGCAAAGCGAACATGCTGTGTAATGCAATTTATGAAAAATACTACAAAGTCAAAACAAACCTGGGACTTCGCAGATCAGCTAACAGGTAAACTATAGATAAAAACCAGCAATAATGATACAATTAAAAAATACCTTCGGAGAAGCAGCAGATATCGCCTTACTTTACGAAACATTTATTAGAGGTTTCGTAAAGGTAGTTGAAGAAATTTGATGTAAGATGACATCCAAAACTCCAGTACAATCGTAACATTTATTTCCAAATATAAACACAGCTTATCCTCCAATCATGACAGAGTTGAATCTGCAAGAAATAATGGGGTCAATGCCAGTAGAAAAACCTGTACCATTTTTTTAAGCCTTTATGCTTACTTATTACTATGCATTGCACGTAACAATTCATTTGCTCACATACACCAAGATATTCCTTTGCTCCAAATATGTGACAGTTTTAGAGTTTAAAGACTACTTAAAGTGTATTACTGACCCTTTTAACTCTTAATGTAACATTTTATAATTAACCCGATTTCGCTGAGAAACATGGTGTTACCTTTACGGCTGATATCCACACCTTTCCTATTGATCGCACCAATGGCCCATCAAACGCATTTGGCATCTTTCTTGCAGGTGCGCACACAGGTTGCTGAGCGGGGTAAGCAATATACTATCTCCTATTATGCTTATCAATGAAGATCAAATTAAGCGCTAGAAATAAGGCCAAGGAGATCAAAGGAATTCTATCCATTCAAATATATATATACCTGACTCTTATTGATATTTTGAGAGCAAATACTACTCATTTGATAAAAATGAGAACTGGTTTCCGCAAAAATTGTAATTGTAATGAAAATATAATTTTTTTTTCTGTTTGTATCTGATACCACTAAAACAATTTAATTTTCAATATACAACAAATAGGCGATTAAAATATAATTGCTCTAGAAGTTTTATTATGGGATGTCTATGACATTGTTAAGAACACAAGAGCAACAAAGGCGATGCAAGTGTGCCCAATGGTATAGGGTGTCCAGGTTGCATAAATTTAAAAGGGTTCAAACATTTTATCTCTCTTTATACTATATTCGACAGTTCATAGAGAGTATCAAATGTGGGATAGTCACACTATAACGCACACATAATCAACGGAAGATTGAGTTTCCCCGTGAGATTAAGAAAATAATAAGAAAGAAGTTTTTTATATACTTTTTTATAAATATTTCTGAATTTCACGTGATGCGCTTTCAGACTCATGCTACGGTTTTTCTGTCCAAATATTACACAGCAGAACGCTGTTTACCGCACAAACACAAGTTGCATGTCATCCCCCATGCATGTGTTAATGTGCACCACATGTGAAGTTTCAGACCATATTGGGTTTGGTGGTCATTTTACATCGGGGACGGAAAAGCGGCTCTAAAACTGCCCACTGCACACTACGCGCGCTGCCAATGTGTTTGATTCTGACTACCGCAGGCGGTACCAACCGTTGAAGCAACCCACGATAGCTTGGTCTGGCCGTGATCTGGGAAGACTGAGGCCACTAAATGTTGTGCAATGTATTTTGTAGCAAATGTGGGTCGCTCGTCATTACTGCCCCATCAAGCCAAGTTCCGTTCGGACCCCGAGAAAGTCATAATGGGGAAGCGTTTCCATCATAGAAGTTTTAATGGCACTCATGCGTTAAATGCTTGAGCCCAAGCTGATGGACAAAGGCTGGCTCCGGTCTCCTCGCGGCCCGGTTCTTGTCCCTTCTCTGGCTATCGCGCTCCTCCGTCTTCGGCAGCTGTCTTGTTCTAACTCGACCGCCTTTCACAAGCCTTTCTCACCACAAGCCTTCCTTTCGCCCCTGCCTTCTTCTTTTCTTCGCTGGTGTTTGGCAGAATCGTCGCTTCACGTGTCACGCTGGTCTTCGTCCTCCACACTCCCCTCCCCTCAAGCCTCTAATTTCCCGGGGTACGAAACGTCTGGAGTCGCTAGATTATCGTTGAACTAGTTCTCCAGCGCGTTCATCTCTGCGTCACTGATGGCGGTGAGGCAGCTATTGAGCAAGGAGCCGGCACAAGTGGCACCAGTGAGTACTCGGTGCAGGGCCCGGGGGCCGGATTTTTGGCAACGGACCCACCGTTCTAAAGTTGACCAGGGTCAGGACTCTCCGTGATGGCTAGGCTCTCTGCGAATTCGCCGACGCCAAGGGCCGCTGGAGCCAGGAGGTCTTGTTAATCTTGGCGAAGCAGCTGTACCGTGGCCGCAGCACTGACGGGGCGGCCCAGCCTCTTTAAGAAGTCTAGATGCCGGCGGCTGGCCTCATGGTTGTCAAGATTTGCTACCGGAACCCGGAACAGCGAGCAGCCGTCCAGTTGGTACTCGGGGAGGGAGAAGGGGGCAGCGTATACCCCTGGAAAGGCTGTGGGACATGTGCGACTGGTGGTGACGGGGTCGGCCTGGACCGATTTTGCCAACGCACCCTCCAGACGAAGTGGCTGGCTTCTTCGCTCTTCTGAACTGTTCGAATGGCCAATCTGTGGCGAAAGGTTTACGCCAAGCTGGTTCCCAGGGCACAAAAGAACCCACTCCGTCTCGTGCGGAGGTGGGCATGGCGGTAAGATTTCGTGTGCGCGCCTGGTTCTCCGAGCCTACCCGGTACTCCGCGCCTCCGCCACCCCGCCTCCGCCGACGTGACTGAGGCCAGGATTGGCCGCCCTGCCCCTTTCAACCGGGTTGACCACCCTGTCGGCCGGTCTGGCTGGTCCTCTGCTAACTGGGTTAACCACCTTGTCGGTTATGTGCACTGTCGCTCGATATGTCCCAGCTTGTTACATTTGTAGCACCTGACCTGTCCCCAGTCGTAGTGTGCTAATTGTCCACCGTTACCACCAGGCGGTGCATCGCCCCGCAGAGCGTCATCGAGGTTCCCGCCACCCTCGTAATGGGTCGGGACTCCGCGGTGGTCGGCTGCGCCGCTTCCCCTACGGAGATACGCCCTAGACAAGCCCGCATTGGCTGCTCTGCGCCTCTGTTCGAAAGCGAAGGGATCCAAGGCGCGGAGCACTGCAGATCCGCCACTCCTATGTTCTGTAACGGCCACGTACGGCATACGTGAGTCGTCGCAAGCTCCCACGCCTCGTCCTGTCCAGGCGCATCCCGGCTCCAGAGATTCCTCTGCGCGTGGAGGGGGACGATACTGCAACTCGGCGAGCATTCCCGTCTCAATGGTGCGCGCCTGTCTCGCAAGTGTTTCCAGATGAGTTTAATCACGTCCGCGAAAGTAGGCTAGAAACCTAGGGTGACACTGGCGGATCGCCCTAGCTACCTTCTCCGCGTCTGGTTCTGGAGTAGAGCTCCTGGAGTGCTCGGATGTATTCAACGATGCTCTCATCCGGACGTTGAGTACCGCCGTCTAGCTCGTCTCAAATCCGCATATCATAGTGAGGAGGCAGAAATTCCTCCCCGAACCGTGCGCGGAAAATTCGCCATCGAATGGAACGACCTTTGCATCCGTCTTCATCGCGCGGCGTCGCCCGACAACGCGATCGGGGCGATCTGTATCAGGGCCGTTTCATCTGTCGCACCCAACGCGGCAATGTACACGTCTCGGTCTTGCGGAAAATAATCTACCCATCGCATTCGTTCAGAAAACGTCCGAACATCGCCGTCATGCCGTGCATTAGTTCACTGACTTGTCCTGCGCTCACCGCTGGAGCGGGGGGCTCCAACGCTGCTGCAGTGTTCGCATGTCCACTCGTGCTTCACCCGCGTCTGGGTCTGTGTCTGCCACTGACTGGACTCGTCATTACGGCCGGATCAAGCGAAGTTCTGTTCGGCCACAAGGAAGTCACAACGGGGTACCGTTACCATCGCAGGATCTTTCACAAGGAGCGAGAAACTACTGCACGTTCTATTTATTACCAATTTCAGAGTGAGGCAATTATATTACGGTTTGTGTAATTAAGGCATATGACGTACAAATAGCATTGTAAAAATAAAGGTACATTATTCAATCAACAGAACCTATCTCATTTTTATTATAAAAGTATAGTTTACCACAAAAACTGCAATATGTATGAAAATAACAAACCAATATCCGAACTTCTCAGATAAAAACACTATGTACAAAATAATCCATCACATCTAAGTTTAATTGCTTGTTTTCAGGACACGCAAATGTCTTTTTAGTCACCAAAACGTAAAACAAAATCATGTTATAAATTTATGTTGAAGTTCTTTTATGTATTTGCTTTTTACTTCTGTCATTATTCCACCATAATCCGATTTCCTAATGAAATCGACACTGTGAAAAAAGGTATTAAAAGTTTAGTGCCGGTGCAATTACTAAAGGTACGCATAAAATTCACGAAGAGCAAGAAATTCGGAATTCATCTTTCTGGTGTCAAGATCGAACATAATATTCACCAAAAAATTCAAACGTTCAAAAAAACCATAATAATTTGTTCCTGCACTATCGATGAGTAGAGTCTGAAAGCGAAGCTTGTCCGCATTTGTACATTTTTAATTAATCAAATTACGCAGTAGGTTATATTTTTCTTTTTATACCCAAAACTTAGAAACATTATGCCAGAGAGGTTGCTCTACCTTGTTTAGTTACAACAATATAATAATTTGTGTTCACATGTGTGAATTTAACAGCGAAGGAAGCCCGTTTCTTTGATTTCGACGAGACCGTAAGGCAATTCGTAGAAAATATTGCGAAACAAAATGAAGCGGAAGTAAGCTGGTGGGACATGCACGGGAAGCACGTTCACCTCAGGGAATACGCTCACAAGTACGAAAGGTGAGGAACCCTGCCTGCCACATACCGGCATTGTTCCCTTGTCTAATTGAATGTTGTTCTTTCGTACAGAGCCTTTATTAAAATGTTTGCACATTTACGTCGGCCACAACATTTATATCATCATGCAAGGTGCAATGTCCCAAAAGTAGAACCACTGGTTCTAAGATTCATGTCTTAGAGTTTAAAGGAGTCATGAAACGCTTTTCCAACTTTTTCCTGTTTAGCTTTCCTCCTCAACTTATAAACCGCGCATTCTACCAAACAGCTCACAAAGACGGAAAGGGGGAGTCCCCTCTTGCTCGGACTCTCGTTTGTGTAATCCGGACACATCCATTCTCCCCCTAGAAGATTAGCCCGTCGCTCAAAATTCAGACAAAAGTTGCTTTCCCCACCCGTTCACCCCGAAGCTGACAATGCTATGGAAGCTACGTGCTCCTTAGGCCAGCCACAGTTTTGCCACGTGATCACGCTCTCTCGCGCATACCCACCCGCCGGGAAGGAGGTCATTTGATAAAAGGAGGGCGGCTGATTGGTCCGGCAAGCGCGCAGCTTCCACTACAATGTCAGCTTAGGGGTGAAGGGAATAAGTGATGTCCGGTGTCGTGTGACGTTCGTTTGGGCCCGGTGACGCGCTGCGGGGTCCGCGGATGTATCACATTGAAAAGGCAGAGAGCTTACGAAGGGAAGGATTTACGAAATAGTCCCCTGTTGTTGTTTTTTTTTTTTTCAAATTTTCGTACCGAAAGTCAGGCTTTTGGCTTTCTACCTTTTTTCTTTTGGCCCACTGAACGATGTGCTATTAGTAAAATCCCAAAATAAATTGATTCATTCCAGCCCAAAATTCGCTTCATGAGCCCTTTAAAAAGCTGTCGTGGTTTGTTGACCCAATCGTTCTCAAAACATTTCTTTTGATTTCTTAATTAAAATTATACCCCAGGGCCACAACGACTGGTTCTGGTTTTCTACTTGAACGAACAAATAACCCAGCTATTACTAACCTCCTACAATCTCATCTAGAGCCTAGCAAATTTAATACCGGCACTGTTGTTGTTTTTTTTTTACTTGAACCAACTTGTAATTAACAACCCCCAAAAATCTACATAAGGGAAAACGAAATATTTTTGTTTTTGTTAGTATTGTGTATTCGAAGGCCTTCAGTCAGTTTTGAAGATCACCAAATACTTGTTTTATTATAATGAAGCTGCCACTCGATAACAAGATATTTCAGTTCCAACATGTCCCAATCTGCAGCGAACTTAAATAAGAGCATAAATATTGAAAGAAGTTTTCCAAAATCGCTGCGCAGAATGTCGTCAAAATACGATAGTATTTTGCACCGTCAAATTCTGCGTAAAAGAGGAATGCCACTGAAAGTAGTCCCGCGAAGCGGTTCTTCGCAGCGCTCACGTTCCACTGGAACCACCTGTGGTCGCACACGCTGCACACTACGCCGAACCAGTCGTTAAGGAAATGCCTCTAAAACCACTTATTCGACAACATGTATTATATCGACCTATATACTGACAACGCCTGGCAAATGGATATGAGAAGCGGCCGCCGAAAAGGAAAAGGTGGATCGGCAGAGGAAGACAACGGATGAAAGGAGAGCCAGGTGACTGGCGCCCCGCTGCGGCGAGACGCCGAAACACACTTCTCTCGTGCGAACAACTGTGTTTCGGGTCATCGCCGCTGCAAAAGCTGTGCGCTGACGTCCAGGTTCCCCGAGAAATGGCTCTTTGATGCTCTGTGCTACCAGATCCTCGCGCTCCAAATCTGCGACCAGGCACTCTATTCCTCCCTCGTCGAACTGCCAGGCTTTGTGAGTATAAAAGAGGCCATGCTCGTGCATAGGAGGCTTTTTCCAAAGCCACGTGGTCGTGCCTATGCGTTTCACTGCACTGCGAATGTTTGTGAGATGGAGTATAAGTAACCCCACGAGCGAGCCATACCGCCGCGATCTGGCGCTGCTTCTTAGGAACTCATTAGGTGACGGAATTCCAACGGATCTTCAGAGACCACCACCAGAAAAATTTTGAAATCTGGTAATTTGTTTTAAAATTACTTTTCTCGTCTTCTCTGCCTGTAGCCCAGAAACACTAGTCTAGGCTAGTGGTTCTGCGCTGCCGGCACACCATAAACCACATCTAAAGAAAGAAAAAAGGGGAAACATTTTGTTTCCGTGACCCGTTGAGCACTGGTTAAGATGCTGCTGTTAGTAGTCATACAATGTTAAAAAGTAACTTTTTCGAGCTCAATGGCAAGGTTTTCCTGGAGAGCGAGCGCTAGAGGTGCACATGCAGGCGAAGTGCATACGCGCATTGCGGTTTAACAAAAATGGTGGACTGAATGACTACGTACGTTGTAAAACAGCGGTCGAAGGCTTGAAGACGGAACAAGCCGTACTCAGTGCGTTTTCCAACGAGCAGCGCAAGAACGGGTTCGATTCGCTTGAGTGGCGTGATGTTGGGGACGGCATCCTCCGAGCTCTACGCGCTGCATGCTGCAGTTCGCGTGGTGGTGTGCTCTCGCGGGGTGATAAATCTCGATAAAAATGAACGATTTTTGGCGTTTTTAAACAACACGTAACAAGAACATAAGAATGTTTTGTAAGGTCCTCTTTACTCATTGGGAGGAAATTAACGCTCATTACTTAGCTCAATTATGTTTCTACGGTGCAGTTCCTGTTTGTGAACGAAAAAAGTCCATCGGATGTATTGTGCGAAAGGCGGGACATATTCTATTCGGAAGTTCTTCATAGATTCATGGTACTTAAAATTGAACGAATAAAACACGAAGGACGAGGACAAGAAAACAACACTCGTCGTGCTTCGTGTTTTATTCTTTTATTTTTAAGTATCTACATTTAAACACGCTCGCCTTAATCAATTCATGGCACATTTCTTGTTTGTGGACGAAAAGAGTACAATGGGTCCAAAGCTGAAAGATGGGATATGTTCTATTCGTCTTTTCTCCCTAGATTGATTTTTTAAGTGTTTCTTCGCGGCAGCAAATAACGGCTTGGTTGCATTGTAACCGACGCGAGGGCATAGAGAAATATAGTACTACGTAAAGAGCGGACACTTCCATAGGCCCCAGCGGCCCAATTCAGTGTCAGCGAGCGCACCCAGCGGCCAGTATGGGACGCCTTTTTCGGAGTTCGATACGGGGCAGAGCGAAGTATCAGAGTAGCAGTTTGACGTCTGTGACGCCATGTCCGGTTTTAGTCAAAATGGAGCTATTTGCAGATATTTTGTTACTTTGACATCTTCACCTGTTCATTTCGCGTACTCCTCCGGAGTCTGCTCCCAGCTCGTTCCTCCGAACCCTTACGAAAATGGCATATCTGGACTTATATAAAAAAAATAGATATGGTTATATAAAAAATTGGGCAGATCTGGCCATATCAAGTACATCAGTTTATATAAGCCTTATCAAGCCAGATCTGCCCAATTTTTTATATATCCATATCAGGGTCTGTTAGATAGGGGTGTATCGCCTCCCATATCAGGGCAGATATGTCCCAATCAGGAAGGCAACCCTGATATTCAGGGTGTTTTTTTTTATTCTTGTAGATTTGTTTAAAAAAAAAGCCATGAAAGCTACACTCATGCGGTTTGTGCGAGTGAGTGCCCAGCGGGACATTATGTGGGTGGCTAATCTTTGCAATAAGTCGGCTAATGATTTCAAATTCACTACTTAATTTTGAAATTAGTGAAAATAGACATATGGTTCCAATTAGAAACTTGCTGAACGTCGTCCAAAATCCCTAAATCAGTCATTTTCAATAAGACTTTCAGCGCGTGAGAAAGTTACCACTCGTGGAGCAGGTAAGGCTAGCGGTTTCGGTCAGGCGCCCGCGCAATTTCTCCGTCTCTTATCTAGCCACAGCGGTCCACGAGTGGTAACTTGAGCGCACAACTGCGCTTCGCACGCGCTCAAAGTCTTTCTAAAAATTACTGATTTATGGGTTTTGGACGACGGTCAGCAAGTTTCGAATTGAAGCGATATGTCTATTTCCACTAATTAAAAGTAAATTAGTGAATTTTAATTAATAAGTCGACTTATCGCAAAGATTAGCAAACTATACAATGTCCCCCTGGGCGTATAACTCACTCGCACAAACCGCATAAGTGTAGTTCTCACGGCTTCTTTTAAAACAAATCTGCAAGAATAAAAAAAAAAAAAAAACAGCCGGTATTCAGGCATTGCACGTACGTCACATCATGACGTCGAACACCGGTATCCACCATGCTGGTGGTTGACTCTTCGACCCTGCACAGCGAGAGCAATGGTAAATTGTGCCGCGCTCGGCTGTAGCAATGACCCGGTATCCCGACGATCGTCCGAACGTTTCGTCGGCATGAACCGCGAGACAGAATGTTCGTCAAGTTAGAGAAAGTACGAGCGGCAGGAGAGGGATACGTCCGCGGATTACCGAGTTTGCGGCACGCATCTCATAGCGGCGAGCAACTGCACTTTTCTACCGTTGTTTACGTTCGCGCACGCCTTTGCATCGGCTTTTGCCCATTAGTGGTGTAGATGCCCTTTGCCTTTCGTTACATAACGCCGTTTCCCCGCTTCGAGCGATTGTCGCGCCGCGAACCCGGCGATCGAGCGGCGGCGGCCCCGTGTGCAAGCTAGCCGAGACGCCGCCGTCAGGGGATTGGTTTGTGCCGCCTGCGAGACGGTAACCTTTGCAAGAAGCGAAAGTATGTAGGCAAGCCGGTTAGGAAACATCATAATATAAACCCTGAGTCAATGAGAGTTGTACGGTATTTGATTTATCCTTATCCCAGGGTTTAGATTACGACGGTAACCTAGCGTTGTTTACCAGTATTTCGCAAAATCGTAACAATCTTTCTACAAGCGACTCGTAAACCCTTTCGTCAAATTTTAGAACGCGCAATTAAGATTTTGTGTTGTTGTTGTTCTTTTTGGCGACACGTCAAAACTTTGTCGGTGGGATATCGTAACTTTCTGCTCGTAGCGCAATCGCACCAATGCCGAAACATTCTGCACAATTATTCTCCCGGCTGCCAGGAGATAGACACGGCATAATTCTAGAGGTAATCTGGAAGAGTACCTTTAGGAAAACGATCTATTGTCGCGAAGTAGGTTGCAGCGCACTTACGTTGACGAGACGAGACTTGAAAGGTAATCCGAGATAGATGTCGACACGGTCACGGCGGAATCAGCACTCAAACACAAAAACGAGAAGGAAGTTGTCCGTGACGATTCAACACGATGTAGCACAAGCTGTCATTTCTATAACCGAACATAAACGCATCACTAAAATTCTTGGGCTTCTTTGAAGAAATCGCTTGCAGAAGCAGATATCCGCAGCAGCCACGCGGGGAAAAACACCAAACTAGAATTTTAGATCCGGATCAACGCATTCTTTTTTTCTTCTTTTTTTTTTTCCGAGATTGCCAACGGCTAATGTGTCATTCGTCAAGCCAAAACGGAAGTCCACGAACAAAAGCCTTATCTTACGGGGCATCAACGCGCGTGTTGTCGCTTGTACCCAAGGTTGATAGTGCAGTGAATGCTACGTGTGGCCTTGGGCTCGAGGCAGGTGCCGTGTTCTGCCTTATCATCAGCTTCTAGACTGTAGTCACGCGACACTAACCGGAGACACGATTGGCCTGAAACATGCATAGCGTCTACCCTGCTGTCAATACCGAGTGAACATACAGCTCTATGAACACCAACTTTTGAACTTCCAAAGAAGCTGTCTATCTCGAAAGTGACCCAAAACGATGCGAGTTTGAAGATACAATGTTTTACGCCGTATAACCCACATCATAATAAAGAATGAAGAAATAAGCGCGATCATTTTTTTTGCGCACGATGTCCACAAATAAATAAATAAATAAATATGTATATATATTTTTTACCAATAAATTTGAAATTATGTGTACACTGTTAGATTCGCGTTTTTAAATTTCAAATTTTTTTACGAAAGAGTTGCACATAAAATACACCACGGACAGCTCATCTTGCGACTTTCAACACACGATGAATCGCAGACGCTCGCAAGCGGATGGTTACGTTGCTGCGCGAACGGTTTTTGAAAGATGCTGCGTAGGGCGCGCGCAACGGCTTCGCAGGCGTTCGAAGGAAAAAGGATTCGGGACGACGTAGTAGCGTCTTTCATCTTCAGTAAGCTAACGATTCATGTTTCCCCACTCAATTTAGCGGGGAAACACGAACAAAATTAGTTTCACTGCTAGATTTAGCGGGAAAATGTTCCTCAAGTGACATAAGTACCAATTCAATTTCTCGCTAAATTTAGCGGGGCGGTTACTCGATGGCGACGCCGAAACAGCTTGACTCGGATACGGGCGCCTAAGAGCTGCGATCTCAAATCCATTATTTGATTAACTCGCTTTCCGATCTTATAAGCACTTCGTCATAATGTCACACGTCAAACATACAACCAAATTTCATTTGTCTTTCAATCTTCAAAATGCGCAATTGGTTAATTGGTCCAAATACCTTGAATAACTTCACTTTAACGATTTCAGCAATAATTTACCAACTATATGAGACTCATGCAATATAGATCAATAAACTAGTGTCTTGGCGAGTACATATGAGTTATTGCTTGCACGACCGAAACGGGCCCATATATCATTATCAGGGGCAATATTTGCTCGCGTATCTGGCGTGATATGGCCGTATTAACGCACTTATACGGCCGCATCTAGCAGTATTTGCCCACTTATATGGCGATATCTGGGCGTATCTGCTCCCATATATAGCGGTATATTTCCCGATCTGACTACTTATATTATCATATATGGGCGTATTTAAAATATATCAGGGACATATCTGACATTTTCGTACGGGAAGTCAACACAACTGTCATAGTTAGTAAAAAACTGCCCGTGCCAGTCGTTTGCAAAGCGACGTAGATGAAAAAAAAAACCGCCGCGGCTTTTTTCGCGGCCTCGGAGATGCAGGAGCGAGCCGACGTTAAAGAAGATACGTTTGAACTACGACAGTGTCGGCAAGAGCCACGTAAATACCTGTGGACACTTCCCTTACGAAAATGGCATATCTGGACTTATATAAAAAAATAGATATGGTTATATAAAAAATTGGGCAGATCTGGCCATATCAATTAAATCAGTTTATATAAGCCTTATCAAGCCAGATCTGCCCAATTTTTTTTATATATCCATATCAGGGTCTGTTAGATAGGGGTATATCTGCCTCCCATATCAGGGCAGATATGTCCCAATCAGGTAAGGCAACCTTGATATACAGGGTGTTTCTATTTATTCTTGTAGATTTGTTTTTAAAAAAGTCATGAAAGCTACACTTGGTTTGTGCGAGTGAGTTATACGCCTAGGGGAACATTATGTGGGTGGCTAATCTTTGCAATAAGTGGGCTAATGATTTGAAATTCACTACTTAATTTTGAAATTAGTGAAAATAGACATATGGTTCCATTTAGAAACTTGCTGAACGTCATCCAAAATCCCTAAATCAGTCATTTTCAGAAAGACTTTCAGCGCGTGAGAAGCCTAGTAGTGCACTAAAGTTACCACTCGTGGAGCATGTACAGGGCTAGCAGTTTCGGTAAGGCACTCGCGCAATTTTTCCGTCTCTTATGTAGCCCAAGCCTTAACCTGCTCCACGAGTGGCAACTTCAGCGCACTACTGCGCTTCACACGCGCTCAAAGTCTTTCTAAAAATTACTGATTTACGAGTTTTGGACGACGCTCAGCAAGTTTCTAATTGAAACCATACGTCTATTTTCACTAATAAAAAGTTAATTAGTGAATTTTAAAAAATCAGCCGAATTATCGCAAAGATTAGCAAACCACATAATGTCCCCCTGGGCGTACAACTCACTCGTACAAACCTCATAAGTGTAGCTTTCACGGCTTCTTTTAAAACAAAACTGCAAGAATAGACGGTATTCACTGAGCCTGCAGGTTCAATTTTGCCAGGGAGCGCCACCGTCGATCCGCCACTTTCGATGTCGCGGTTTGACTGGCTTGGGTACGCGGTCGTCCGTTGCTAGTGTGTGCTAATTTCATACTGTTGAAGAAGCTTCGTTGAACAGAAGAGAAAAGAAAATTTGATCTCGGGGGCGGGCCGTTTTCCTTGTTGCCGCCGAGTACCGTGTGTAAAGGCTGAACCGCATGGAAGCAATTTAGCGAGCGACGGGACGAGACAAGCGACGAAGACCCGCTGCGCTGTCGCTCGGTCACTCGCGCGACGAGGCAAACCGCATAAAAGCGACGGGAGCAAGCGACCAAGGCGTTAAGCGACGTTTTCTAGAAATCCAAAAACCAAGCGACGCGACGTGCGACCGTGAGAAATCTCCGTCGCTCGTCGCCGACTCCCGTCGCTGTCGCCGTCGCTCGCTAAATCGCTTACACGCGATTCACCCTTCACTGTCGCCTGTCGCGTAGCTCGGTTTTGGGATTTCTAGAAAACTTAGCGTCCATTGCCTTGGTCGCTTGCTCCCGTCGCTTTCATGCGGTTTGCCCCGTCGCGCGAGTGACTGAGCGGGAGCGAAGGGGGTCGCCGTCGTTCGTCTCGCCACTCGCCAAATCACGTACATACGGTTTTTAAATCGCTTGGGCTAATGAAAAATGCGCCGCATTCTTCATAAGCTGCGCACTCGGTGAGCCGCACGGTATGTTTCTGCTCAAGAACGAACACCAAAGGCACAACGTACGACATGGAGGCGATGGAGCAACACGGTTACACGGCCGTAGGCAGAAAATCCGCTAAAAAAAGCAATAAAGAAACTAGCAAAACAAAACAAAGAGTAATCACACCGTGCTACAAGAGCACCAAAGTAGAAAAATCAGTTCTTGCAAGAGCTACCGCCGTGGGCACGGCGGGCGACACAGAGCGCTGCATGGAGCCGAGCAAGACACGCGGCCGCGGTGAACGAGTCCGATAGCGACAAAAACGAACTAAAACACACACAAAACATATTACTACGGCGCTTCAAAAGCACTAAAGTATAAGAATAACCCCTAGTTTCGCTCGAAAAGACATGATTATAAAATTTCGGAAAAATTATTCTCCCGGCTGCCAGGAGACAGACACGGCCTAATTCTAGAGGTAATCTGAAAAAGTATCTTTTAGGAAAACGATCAATTGTCGCGAAGTAGGTTGCAGCGCACTTACTTTGACGAGACGGGACTTGAAAGGTGTAACCAGAAGGAAGGTGTCCAAGAAGATTCAACACGATGTAGCACAAGCTACCCGAACACCAAACGCATCACAAAAAATGCTTGGGCTTCTTTGCAAGCGATTTCTTTGAAGAAATCGCTTGCAGAAGCAGAAATCCGCAGCAGCCACGAAGGGCGAACACACGTGGCACGCCAAACAAGATCCCGCAAAACGCATTCCGAGATTGCAAACGTCTAATGCGTCATCCGTCAAACCACGCGACCACGAACCTTCTTCCACGCTTTCGGCTTAGGGAGAGAGAGAAAAGGAGAGAAGGAAAGGCCGAAACGGGAGTGTACACACAAAAGATTTATCTTCTAAAGGCATCCCAACCAGGACCTGGTCCTGATTCGAACAATGACCACAACGAGAGGTGTTGTCCCTTATACCCAAGGCTGATAGTGCAGTGAATGCTACATGTGACCTTGGGCTTGAGGCAGGTGCCGTGTCCTGCCTTTTCACCAGCTTCTAGACTGTAGGCACGTGACCCAAACCGGAGACACGATTGGCCTAAAACATGCATAGCGTCTACCCTGCTGTCAATACCGAGTGAGCACACAGCTCTATGAAGACCAACTTTTGAACTTCCAAAGAAGCTGTCTATCTCGAAAGTGACCCAAAACGATGCGAGTTTGAAGATACTATGTTTTACGCCGTATAACCCACATCATAATTTAAAATGAAGAAATAAGCGCGACTATTTTTTTTTGCGCACGATGTCCGCAAATAAATAAATAAATAAATATGTATATATATTTTTTACCAATAAATTTGAAATTATGTGTACACTGTTAGATTCGCGTTTTTAAATTTCAAATTTTTTTACGAAAGAGTTGCACATAAAATACACCACGGACAGCTCATCTTCCGACTTTCAACACACGATGAATCGCAGACGCTCGCAAGCGGATGGTTACGTTGCTGCGCGAACGGTTTTTGAAAGATGCTGCGTAGGGCTCAACGGCTTCGCAGGCGTTCGAAGGAAAAAGGATTCGGGACGACGAAGTAGCGTCTTGCATCTTCAGTAAGCTAACGGTTCATGTTTCCCCACTCAATTTAGCGGGGAAACACGAACAAAATTAGTTTCACTGCTAGATTTAGCGGGAAAATTGACGTCAAGTGACATAAGTACCAATTCAATTCCTCGCTAAATTTAGCGGGGCGGTTACTCGATGACGACGCCGAAACAGCTTGACTCGGATACGGGCGCTTAAGAGCTGCGATCTCAAATCCATTATTTGATTAACTCGCTTTCCGATCTTATGCAGTTCGTCATAATGTCACACGTCAAACATAGAACCAAATTTCATTTGTCTTTCAATCTTCAAAATGCACAATTGGTTAATGGTCCAAATACCTGGAATAACTTCACTTTAACGATTTCAACAATAATTAACCAACTATATGAGACTCATGCAATATAGATCAATCAACTTGTCTTGGCGAGTACATATGACTTTTGCTTGCACGACCGAAACGGGCCCATATGTCATTATCAGGGGCAATATTTGCAGGCGTATCTGGCGTGATATGGCCGTATTAACGCACTTATACAGACGCATCTAGCAGTATTTGCCCACTTATATGGCGATATCTGGGCGTATCTGCTCCCATGCGTAGCGGTATATTTCCCGATCTGACTACTTATATTATCATATTTGGACGTATATAAAATATATCAGGGACATATCTGACATTTTCGTACGGGTTGGAGCGGACGCGCACTTTTGATCGAAGTGCTTCGGGACCGATCTTTTACGAGTACCAGTCGATACTGACGTGACACTCGGCAAAGAAAGGTGGGACCGGCGTTGCGTAGCTCCCACGAACTGTTATAGCTCGACAGTAATGTACTATCGGAAACGATTGAGCGTGAACGCGCCTCCGCGGCGATGAGCGTTTCAGAATAAAAATGGCCCACTAATAAGAAAGTGTACATACCGTGTAGCAAAAGTAATCCATACGGCGTTTATTTAAGCTCCATATCACACAAAACAAGGAGATAGAATCGGCGACAGTGTTCGTCACCGCTGCCTCGGAAAAGGAGATGACAAGAGGAAGAGAATGACCTCTTAGTATACAATTGAGGTCAGCGATCGAACTATAATACGGGAAGGGTCCACAAGGGTCACGCGGGCGCGTATTCCATTCAGCAAGCCAGCCGGTCGGTCGTGGGCAGACGGTCTTGGCCAAGCACCGTCGGAGCAACGCCGGCAACGCTGTGACGAGTCAGAGTGCCTGCTAGGCCTCGTGCTCGCTCGGTCGGTGGCATCGTTGACGTAGTACCTTTTCACGGGTGTTTGTGGATCCAGCGTTCATGTTCGTCGTGGCCGGTTTGGAGTACTTCCTTCTTTTTTCTTGCTGCTTGAAATCGGGACCCGCGAGAAGAGCACGTAGAAAAATAAATGTCCGTTGTTCGTCGGGACCAAGTAACTGAGCGACGTTGTCGGGCATGTTGATTTGATCGTGGAAAGACGGTTCCGGAGCTGTTGTCGTACGTACATTCTTGGCGTAAGATCGTTTCGTGTATCTGGCCTCTCCTCTTTAGCATATGACACACTGCGAACGCCGCCTCCCCCCGCCCCAACACTAGACCAGCAACAACCTGCAACAAGCTCTCCGCAAAACGTAAAAAAAAAGACAACAATTTTTTTTCTTGGTTTTACGTTTCCGGCAGTGACGTCACGGACGTCACTGCCCCGTATCGACCTCCAAAAAAGGCGTCCCGGCCAGTATAGTGCCTAGTTGAGCCTTGAATGGATGGATAAACGTAGTAACCGCTGGCCAGATGAATGAATGGATCCAAGGCAAATTCTAGCGGTATTTTCGTATCGGGCAGTAGGATGCGCCCTCTAGTTTAACGATTCAGTGTTAGTGTAACTAGCATGGTTTTTGTTTAAAATATAATTGTTTTATAAGTGTATTTTAATTGCACTGCAGAAGAAAAATCATCCAGCGCTACATATTAGTCAAACTGACCGCACACCGAAAAGGATATTTTCAGATTTGTGCTAACTCTCTTGAAGGGACAACATGGGACTACACAAGAGATTGACACACAAAAATATTTATTTTTGTAACTATGACAAGCAAAACAAACATCAACTTTGAAGACAATGAGCGATGTATGTTATTCATACATTACAAAAATAAGATTACACACGCAAAATGTATGAATAACACGTCAACATTGCAACACTTGAAAAAAGTACTGTTCTACAGCGATACTTACAGCTACAAATGCAATATGATGGATGGCATTTAAAAAAATTACCGTCCAAGTTCCATGAAAAGCGCGTCCATGCATATGACCATGTGACTAATACAGCAACAATAGAACAATCTGGCCCAGTGGCTTCTAAATTCAGTGACCGAAGCCAAATTTCCGTCAACAAAGAAACTACAGTCACAATACTTCTTACGCATACCGTATACCATGACCGCGACGAAAAAATGACTAGAAACCCGCACGAGAAAACAAGCCGCGGAACCAACTCAACCCACACAACGAGGCAAGAAACACAGACCAAGCAGCCAAAGTATCCGCCCTCCGTCGAGTCCACGACTCCGAAGCCAACCGTCGCGTCACAGCCGTAGCCGCAGTCGTTGAAGTCGTTTTTGAAAGTTTCGAAGTTCGTAATAATTTTAAAAGTTTACTCTATACAACAAAGTTATTTATTAATATTATATATCTGACTAATGTTCACGATAAGTGGCACCTGTTGCGCCTACTAACGGCCAGTAGAGTCCCTAGCTTCTGGGCCGCAAAACGGCTTGAGTGGCCACTCCTTACGTAGTACTATATTTCTCTATGGCGAGGGTATGATAGCGCGGAGGGTTTGCTCAGAAATGCCATTCAATTCAAAAGTAACGAAACTTGAGCAGATAGAATACTGAAGGGTCACGTACATTTTGAATAACGAGTATTCGGAGGCTGTCGTTACTGGTTCTTATTTGAAGGCGGTGAGCATCCCGAGTTCGGCACATCTTCATGAAGTGTTTGTTTTAGCAATGCGCGGATATCTGCCACAAACACAAAATAAATTAAGAGTTCCACGTGTCCCAACAGGTTCAAGGTAACGGCAACAGCAGGATCTGTGGCGTACGGCTCCACAACGAGCGAAGAAAAGAAGCCAAAAGTGGCGTACACTCAGGTGGTCAAAAACGGACAACCGTCGCAGTCCCAGAAAATCACTGTCTCGAAAACGGTAGTTCACCTAAAGACAGCTACCTGGACCACAGAAACGGCCTTTCGCTCTTCCTTTTCTCTGAAAGCCAGTGCCACTCTTAAAGAGGTTGTGGCCCTCGAATCCAAGCTGGAAATCGGCCTGGACTATCGGTCAGGACGTGGTGAGGTGCACACTGAGAGCGAGACATTCACGTTACAACAACAAGTCACCGTGCCTCCCAATAAGACCGTGAAGATTGAATGGATAATCACAGATACAGTAACGGTACGTAATGTCCAAATATACTGTCGAGACCGGTTATGCCGAAGTCATCGGAAATCACTTCGCTATATCCGCTATTTCGGTATAACCGACTTCGGTTAACGAAGTGCAAAGGGAAATAAGAAATCGTGATCGCTTCGCTGTAGCCGCTATTTCATTATAACCGACTTCGTTATAGCAGGTCTCGACAGTATAGCGTTCAAGTTCGGTGAGCGACAAACAATGCGAGGCGGTTGAACATCTCTAGTTACTGACACCTTAAGAAACCGAAGTTGTGACGAGTCCCTGGAGCTTTATTTTCAATGTGCAGCCAATAATGCTGCGACATTAGCTAGTAAGAACGCCAAAAACTAATCACAAATACAAAAGCGCGAACACAATCAGCCACGTCCTGGTTTTTTTTACTCTCTCAGCGATTATAGCAGGAAGGAAGACAATGTCCAATTCTCTGCTGCGCTCCCATTAGTAGCACGATGATGAACTTGCGATGATCTAGTTAGAGCTACCATGGCTTCTGTGTTGGTGTTTACCTTGGCAATCCAACAATGACAAAGCCAGAAACAAGTCAGCTTCATTGATGGCGAGGTAACAAACATGATTCGCCAGGAGCGGCAGTGGCCAAATTGGCGACGTGAGTTGCACTGTACTGGAGTCATTCAATGCACTTATTGGAGCCGGACTTGAAACAACCACGCATTTTCACTAGGCGTTTGAATCCCCCACACTCCAAAGAATTAGGAGGGTCCACTTTCCGGCAGAGCACTTGGGACAGCCAATCGCTGCAAACTACGGGGGAAGCTCGGCGGATGATAGTGCTAATAATATTTTCAGACAGAAACAAAACTGCCTGCGCTGTGACACACGGCACTGTGAAAGGCCATGCTCGGTGCCACAGCGCAGGCTTTTTGTATCTATAAACAAATTTTTTGCTTCGTCATTCGCCGACCTCCCACCATAAATCATAGCAATTGGCTTTCCCAAATGCTGTGCGGGAGAGCAGACGCCTAAGTGTTCTTAGAGTGTAATGTAGCACATGATGACATCGCTTCCACGTGGGGGTCAAAGTGAGTTAATGCTACACCTATAGAGTTCAGTATAATTTAAAGATAGAAAACTACAGGCGCACTACTCGCAGATCTTCAAGAGGCTGAATACAAAATGGTATTCCCTTTTAAGAACATCAGCATGCACTCAGAACGCCTATCAGCTATTATTTATTAATCGGCGTTGCCAGTGAAGAGTGTATTGGCTTTGCGCTCTAATGGTAAAGCATTCTTAGCACCACATGGGCTTCAAACCTAGCTTCTAAAGCTACTCAACGAAGGAACGCCACAGATTTTACTTTTTACTATGTTTGCAGTGTTTGGAGTTAAAGATGTAAAGACGGGAACTTCACATATTTACTCGTCTCCAAACGTAATACTGAGTCACTAACGAAGCTTGATCGAAAGTTTATGAAAGAGTCGGACTGTGAACGGCATAGATGTCCTAAATTTAACGCGAGTGTGAAGTTTATGGTGATTTCAAATTGTGATTATACTTTCAATACAAGTTTCTTTTCTTTTGCTACAGTGATGTAATTAGTTAAATGTCTTAAACTGGTCTACAGGATAATGAATGCCCCATGTTTTACGAGCCGCAACTTTAACTTAAAATTATATCAACGCATCTATAATTATAATCAAACTCATAACTCACAGAGACTCGGAGACACAATCTAAGATAAACATTACCTCTCTTGCCAAAGAACCGATCATCTCTGGGATTGTGCACTGTCGATTATTCAATTTGCCGGTAGGTTTGCCTGATACCCTGATCGCTCAATTCATTATTTAATGGTACATTAAAAATGGCTCATAAATTGAGCGACCAAGGAATCAAACGACCTTACCGGCAAATTGTTTTTAATTTTGTCCTCACAAACTTCCTTAGACGAAAGAACATTACTTTTTTTTTAAGTGTCGAATTGCTTGCTTTTTAATTCTATTTGCCTTATCGCTTTTTCTTTTAGGAATGACACAAAAAAGGCAGGCGGGCGATAATAATCAATTACTTTATTTATTTATATAAATACCCTCAGGGTGATCGGCATCATTAAACAGAGTGGGGGCAAAAAAAAACCGATAAAATAAAAGATCCAGTAATTTTACACTTACTTTATAGAGACATAAAACACTGAAGGGTGACATCATTTTTAGACAGTTGATCATTAACTGTGGATACACAGGTTGTTCAGTTCAAGACAAGCTCTAGTGACGAATAAATGGTAATATATGTTAGTCTTACATTTAGGGGAACCCATTTCGAACTGATGATCAATAGGTGGTGACTTTTAAAATGGCGGAGTAAAACGTCGTTTATATCTTGGGAATCACGAGCGTCCATTCGTTTTAAAATAGAATGTGACACTTACTATGTTTATTTTGTGTCCTTGTTCATCGCAGCAGGTCCCTTGGACGGCGCCCGTAACAGTGGAGGGTTGGATCGCAATATGGTACGAGTACAGAGTGAATGGCCACCATTTGTGGTTTTACCCCGTCAGCTGGCTCAGAGATCCATATCTGAAGCACGTTGGAAATGACAGGGTCGTATTCACTGCCACTGGACAGTACACGGGAGTTAGTGCACACGAGTCTCATCTTCACATCACCGAGAGCGACTTTTTACAGGAGAGAAGTGGGAAACTTTCGGAGGTCAGAATATACGACATTCCTCTGAATTTGACCAGACTAAGGAATAAGGCGAAGCCGTAATGCATCAAATCTTGTAAGGAAAGAATAAACCATATGCTGATATGACTGTCTCGAAAATTAAAAAATAGTGAGAGCATGGCTTTTTTTTTTTTTTTTTTTAATAGACATCTATGGTGTTGAGTGCGGATGAGCTTGCCCAACGGGAACCTGTCTATTCACTCGTAGCCATTCCACTTGTTACCGGAGGAATTGCGAAAAGACAACATGTCGCGTGGACGGAAACTCTTGTAGGGTTAGCCAAGAGGCCAATTTCGGAACTTTGATTGGCCTGTTTTCATGAACGTCTCAACGTCTGGTTTCCACGGGGAGAAATGGGGAGCGAAGGGAACGGGGCGGGGGCTTGAGCATAGGTAAGTACGCACCAGTCGTTCACGTGGTAGCTTTCCGGCTCATGGATTTGCTTACCCGATACCTGTAAATATTCCGGGGCAACCTTTTCTGCTTGTCACCTAAATTATCTTTCCGAGTGAATGCTTTCCAACGTGATTTGCAGGTGTATGGGCGCTCTCCCCTGTCGGTTCTCTTGTGACTCAACCAGGTAGTCTTTTGTGCAAATGCTTTCCCGCGTGTAATGCTCACGAATGACCTCTCCCCTGTGTGAATTCTTTCGTGGACCCGTAACATGGATTTCCGTGAAAACACTTTCTTCTCTATACATGGCACGTGAAGGTCTTCCTTCCCGTTAGCGTCCTTTTATGTTCAATAAGTTGAGTTTTATAATGGCTGACGTACGGACAATAGCCACATTGGCATCTGTGCCGTTGGTGCTGCTCAGTGGACTCCTCTTCGAAGGAAAATTGTTGTTTCATGTCCGTGAGGTTCCAACTCTCCTCTACGTGGACGAGTTGTGCAGTGACTTTTGAGAGAACACTTGACACGTTATATTTATTCCGCTGTTAGTGATACATATTGCAGAACAGCAACTGTTTCAAACTGGAAAAGGAAAAACGACACAAATCATAGCACGACTGAACCACTCGAAAGGTCCCTTCACACGGTGCATCTTTTTCGCGAGTCTGCACTCCGTTTCACCTTACGACCAACCGCAGCGGATGTTACGAGAAAACGGAGCCGATCAGGTCGTGTGGGTGTCCGTGACCTTGGATAGGGGCGCACTGAGGGGCGGAGAGGGTATCGCGTGCTGCGTTAACAGAGCTCAGTTGGCTGAGATGGGTCGTATCGCCGCTGTGGTTGGACGTAAGGTGAAACAGAGAAGAGTGTCGAGAAACCTAGTTTCGCGAAACAGATGAGTCGTCTCAACGTGCGACTTCAAAAAAGGTTGCGCGCCCTTCTCGCTTCTGGAGCGAGATTTCGCTGAAACCTCATGGCGGCCTGTCAATCAACCAAGGGAGAAACGCGGACGTTGCCAATATCCGCTCGACATCGCTGTGACGTCTGCCCTTCAAGGCGGAGTGTGCGTTTGGAGAAAACCCGATGCCTTAACCAAGCCAAAACCGAAACAAAAAACATGGCGGCGAGCGACAAGCGGAGACGCAGTGCGTAATGGCGTGGTACGGGCGATCTAGTTTGGCAGTACCGTGGCAGTACAGGCTGCTGGCGTGGTGCAGATTCCTCAAGGGTCGCGACGAGTGCAACCACTGTATGTAAACATGAGGACTGGGGATCACTGATCTTTTAGCGGTGCAAATATTTCAGAAATAGTTTGAGATGATCCTCCTGTTCTTCGACGTTCGCGGTAAATTTTGCCTGGTTGGGCAGGCCTAGTAAACCGGGTGAGCCAAATCTGACGAAGTTTGTCGCGTGACATAAATCAAGCAGACCGTCTCCTTATTAAGTGTGTACTTTATATTATTTCAATTGAAAAAGCTTGATTTTCCCATTCCCGAGGACAAGCTTTTGAGAAATGCTCGTGAGTCTTCACGTCACAGATTACGCGCGTGAAACTCAAGGTGGGGACAGGCCGATAACGTGAAATCTCGGTTTTACTAAACCGTTGCGCGTCGAAAGGTTACTTCGTGTAAATGAACCTTAGGTGAGCATCCTAACAGCCTATATTTACTATCGATAACTCTAAAACCAAACTAAACCGACAGAACTTGAATGCATGAAATGCGTGACCACAGAATGTTCACAGTCTATTGCTAAGCACAAAACTCGCGCAACTATGTTAATGTCATGCCTAATGCTCCATCTCATTACACTCTATGATCATGTGTCAATTAAAAGGTACGAGGGAACTCAAGAAGGTGAATCTGAAACTATAAAAGAGTATAATAAATTATTACGAAATGATATGAGGAATGATATGAGGTCAAGAATGTATGACAAGTGAAACATGTCAAATTCAAATGGACAGCTGCCCTCCCGTTTATATTAAAAAAAAAAATCATCTTGAGATTGCTTACTTGAAAGGTGCACTCGTCTGAATAGGGAGTATTCACAAAAAACCATAACTGTGTGCGCGACTGCTAAGCGCGTGCTGATGGCATGCTTCCACAATTCTTTTGCAACGTGCATTCCACACCATCCAGATTGCCGGTCTTGGTAGCCTATTCATGTGAGCTCGTGAGCACGCACTCTAAACAGCGCCCTGAAATATGGTCCTCAGTGAATACCTCCTATTGGCGACGTGAGCGATCGAAAGCGTCGCTGCGGTCGGCCCACCACAATTGGTCGAATGCTGACTACGACGTCAGCAAAGGATGTCTCATCGACGGAAATAAGAGGAATGTAAGAACTTCAATTTTGGCGGTGTTGGCAGTGTTGCTTTAAGAGCGCTATGATTTCAGGCTTCCACCATGCTCGTTACAAACACCATCGAACTTGTTGTTCACAAGGTAATGACGTCACGAAAGGTAACCGAACGATGGCGCCACCGAAACATCTCGCCGCTAATAGATGGCTTAAAGGGGCGGTGCAACGATTTTTGTATTTCGCGCAAATACCGCTTAAAACGAATCCCTGACGTTAATGACCTGTGAAATACCCGTTCGTTTTTCACCACACGCAGTCGAAGTCGCAGAAAAAAATAAAGAAAAACGAGCAGCGTTCACCCCCTCAGCTCGCAGCCACAACAAGCGTCCACGTGATCTGGAGCTGATTATATGCCGCCAATGTTGATCATAGCCATGCGCTGGGGTTGGCAAGGCACAGGACACGCGCTGAGTTCCAGCTATTGTTATGGTTCGGCTGTTGTCGTCATTGCAGCGATTGGACACCGGACACTACCCGAATGCTTCTCGAGCTATCGATTATCACGAGCCCAAATCGAGTGTCCACGCCATGCTCGGGTCCAATCTATGAGCCGCATTAAAATATCGTCACTGGGCGGTACTGCTACCGCCCAGCTACGTCATCAGGTTTTGCGAAGGAGAGATTGAATGAAAACACTCGGTTTTCTCCTCGAAGTTACAGCGCAACAAAGGAGTTTCTTTATCAGTGGCGCTGCGTGCGAGTATCCTTGAGTCCCACTAGTACCGGTAAGCTGGTGTAAAGTGAAAAACATTCCAATTGAATATCGTTGCACCGCCCCTTTAATGGCCACATAGGTACATAGGTAGCACCAGCACTAGTCCGGTGGCTGCAGGCCACGAGAGAAAAACCGCAAAAGCAATGCACACCATAGACGCTGTCACACAAAGTACAAACAAGATCCGCTTCGCACATAAAGTAAACTTTGATGTTACATTTGATATAATTGGTGTATAGTTTTAAATCTTCTTTCAGTAAAACCATTTTATGCGATGTGAAATCAGTTCTTTATAAAGAAAAGGAGTCCTTTTGCAGTGAACACTAAGCAGAAAAAGTCAGAAAGTTGCCGTACGTTAGTTCTGTAGAAATAAAATGTAATTTATATAACAGGGCAGACGTCCGAACAAGGCATGGTTCTATGCAACTTGGAAACGACCGCTAGTACCAACCAGCACAGCTTTGACGGAGTTATACCTAATTTCTCCACGATATTACTCACAAGTAATGCGGGAGAAGTATATGCAAAGCGGAAAAAGGATGGACGGCCTGAGTTTCGCGGTAGAAACGGCTGAAACGCATTCGCTTTAGAAGCTTGGGAAGCTCCCTGGAAGCACCCCTTGAGCTGACAGCTTTACAATTTTTTCTTACTACCGCTTACGAAGGCTCGCAGAACGAGTAGGCAGCATTCATCTCGAGGATGAGCGAGAGATTATTTTGCAAAGCACGCACACGTAATGAATAGTGCCCAAATCCCCTTTACGAATAATGGCCTATTCACTGACACCCATATCTGTATAGTGTGCACGTTTCTGCGTTGGGGAGAAGTGGGGACCAGCCCTTTCTTCAAATCGGTCAAGTCGCCTTGAGCTTTGGGACACAGAGAAACGCCAGTCTTCGGCGCTAATCTCGCAGTTACTCGGCCTCTCTTGCGTCGTGTCTGTTTGCTCCCCGCGCCTCGTAACAGTGTTGTTGCAGTGTGTGTGTACGTGGGGGGGGGGGGGGGGGGTGGACTTCTCCAAATATCTCCACCCCCCCTTCCTACCCCACATGCTTCCCACTCTTTGCAAATATCAGCTGATCTTCCAACATCTTATCTCCTTTGTGCAGGAATGTTTGTTTATAGCAAAACAACCACTAAAATTCAAAAGTATTTTGTGACTTGAGTAGAAGTTACTAAAAAAAAGTGAAAGCCGTTTACAACTCCCTGTAACGCCGAATTGGAGTGCAGCTCTTGAGGAGGTGGAGGGAAGGGTACTCAGGGAAGGGTATGGGACGTGTGTTGAATGACCTATGCGGTAACCGTTGTCACGGGTTCGTGGTTGGTCAACCCGAAACGCTCCAAGTCCCACTTCCTTCTTCTCGTCTTCCTCTTCCCATTGGTTTGAAGCTCGGCCGGCATTAGTCTCATCCGAGCTCATGCCTTTGGCGCTCCGGTAAACATGTGTGAGGATTGCAATTGAACCCCCCACCCCCTCCCCTCTCCCCCCGAACCACCCTTAAACAGAACAAAATGACAAAAAAGACGAAATTTATGACAGCGGTGTTCGAGAGAAACTGCCGACTTTTAATTACCCTGCCTGAAACTTTGCAAACATTTCAGTGTGGCTGCAGCTGTCAATGTGAGGTGGATATAATATGAAAACTGGACCCTGAAGCGACGCCTTCAGGCTGCCAAAAATAATTATGGTGAGTTAGAAATTAACCCACTAGTATACTTCCTAAATATTTGGGCCGGGTGTCGATTAAAAAAATTTAACCCAGTTAATTTGTCTTATTAATTTTCAGGCATAATATCTTGAAAAGAATGAAACTGCAGATGTTCCAAACTGGCTGAGGCAAAGCAGCCTTGCAGTGCACCACGGTTTAGACTGAGCATACTTTTCTGTAGTGTCCACAGGCTGTAGCTCTTACATTGAAGTTTTATGAGCTAGTTTCTTCAACGTTTGAACTTTCAGCGCGTCAGCTGGGTAGTGTGTAATTGTGTTTTTATAGTGCAAGCAATAGCTTAATCCTGGCGGCAAAAATTCGGCTAGCAGTTCACAGGGTTGGACAACGGTGTGCAAGCTTGCTGTCTCTGAAGCGGTCAATGAAGAGAAATAACAGCATGTGCGGATTGTTCATGCGTTTAATTTTTTTGTTTGTTGTTTGTTTCAGACGACATGTGCTCCCAGTACAAGGGGGTGGCCCTCCAAGCGCTGACGACCAGCATGTAGTCTCTGTTATGCTGTCGAGAGAAATTTAAAGGGTAAATATTGCAGCTGCAGTTGTTTCTGTTCTGTCCCTGCTACACTTCCTGCGAATTTCTCTGCATGCTTGGTCTTTTTGTTTTTATGGTACTGTAAACTTTTGTTATAGTCCGTTGCAACTATAGAATAGCAGAAGCCCCTCCCACAATTCCCTTTGCTCGCCATGATTGGCGGTGTCCCCTCGGCTCTCCTCCTGTCTAGTGTTTACTTATTAAAAAGAGTGCAGGACTTTGTGGGAGGGGCTTCCGCTATTCTAGAGTTGGAGCAGAGTATAGCGCGACCTCGGTTAATTTCATCATTTCGAAGAGTCCTAGCGGGCACCCATGCATTTTTATGGGAAGGACTCTGCAACATATTTTGAGCCGAGAAAATGACCCCACTAACGGGAAAGCACGGGCCTTCTGCTACAAAATTAACCGGACCAAACTTTGTTTTCAAGATCAGACCGGAAAAAGTCGACTCCTGTCTTATGAACTGCGAGTAACAGAAATCCTGTGCTAGTCTTGCCACGTTGGGAAGCTAATGCTATGACCCCCATCTTGATTTCTTTAATGCTTGTTATGGCTGTTCTCACATCTGGTATTTTCACTGTTCTATGGTCAAAAGTGAGTGGCAGGTCACCATAGGTTTCCAGAAGAAAGCGGTTGCATATGCAGAAATTTCTAGCAAGTTCGTAGCGCAGTGGCACTTCGTTGCAACCGAGGAAAAACTCTACGGTATTGTTGGTGCAAAACATTAAGCCTCACGACTAGCAGCAACTTAATTGTGGATATACTGCACCGTACGGCGTTTATTTAAGCTCTACTCCACACAAAAAAATTACAGGGGCACTTAGGTATCCCTCTGAGGATTGAATGCAAAAGCATTGCCATTCCTAACTACACTTTCTTTTTTTTTTTTCCTCTATTGTTAGGAATGGCAATGCTTTCGCATTCAATCCACGTAGCCATACCTAAGTGCCCCTGTAATATTTTTTTACGTTACATCATAGGGCATCCCACATTATGGTACGTTATGTCGTCACATGAAGTGTGATGTCATCGAACCGAGGACATGTATTTATGACCATTTTTGGGGCACATCAACGCCGACGCCGTCTTTTTCCGTAATGGGACAAGCTTCTTTTTAAGGGGAGAGTAATGCCGCATTCCGAAGCGGCTGAGATAGCACAGCAGCTAGCATGCCCGGCTCTCACACAGCAACACCGGGTTCGAATCTCAGCCGTGGAAGCACATTTTATTCTTCCTTTTATTCCTCTGTTGGCATTTGGTACCACTCGGTTATTGCCGCCGGACGCCGGATTTTTCGCTCCATGGACATATAATGCTTTCGCATTAAAAAGGCACATCCAGTCAGGAATGTGCCTTTTCGTGTGGTAGAGTCGCACAGCTGCCCACCACTTCGAAAATCGCAACTGAAGTATGAGGGGCCACTAGTGATCACCAAATCAGGTTCACGCCATTCATAGGTGAAGGATCCATTTGGGTGCACTGAAGATTTGTGTGGCATTTTCTTTCGTTGATTCATTGGCGCGTCTCGCCATTTATCGCAGTCCTGCATCTCGTTAGTTCTAACCGGCAGGATGGACAGCTCGGCTGAATCCTCCGTGCGCAGTTTAGCGTTGTCCTTATGCTGCTTCAAGTAGGGATGCATGCGAACATTGCGCAAAACACATGCCTCTTGCCCACGCTTCTAACTTCATTGCTGGTCGCGGCGAAATAGCCAAGTGACGTGCAGTCATGTTTGCCCTTAGACGCAAAAGACTTTGTGAGACACTTTGGATGATGTCGTAATATTCCGTTGTAAGTCACACAAAAGTTGCGCCAATTATGTTTCGTTAATACGGATTTCTTCTCGGGTTTTGTCATTCGCAATTTTTTATTGTAAGTTTGCTTTTTGAATTGGGCCTCTGATGTCTCGATCATCCCAATAATTCAAACTTTGTGTATTGCATCGATTGTGAAAGCTGCAGTTGACACACACCCATTGGGAGCATGACTTTATGGTCCGCATAGAACCCTATTACCGTTTCGTTCCTGTCCGTTGTGATTAAAAATACTTCTTCAAGATAGTAAACAAACATAAAAAATACGCAGGGACAAGAAGTGGACATAAAACACTGGCGCCAGTGTTTACCACCACTTATTGTCCATGTGTTTTTTGCGGCGCTTGTCTACGATCATGAACCATTTGGCCCGAATTGCCCCGAATTGCCATATTAATTCTTCGAGATGCTTATAAGTCATAGCTTCTCTATGTTCAAATTTGGTAAACTTCATAAGCGACAACATCTGCTCGCTTATCTTTGGTAGACCTTGTCAAAAGCCGAAATAAAAGACTGCAATGTGGCGGCAAAACCAGTGAGATATTGATTCTCGCAGACTCGGGGGCAAAGTATACTTTAACACCATGGTGCCCCTGACAATCTTATTAGTGCCACTCATTAAACTATCAAGGTAGTGTGTAAATTAAGTGTCTGGGTGAGCAGAAATGTAGGAATTTTAAATGTGACTTTCCGCATTTAAGGCTGGTTCACACATACAGTGCAGTGCTAACTCAGCCTCTTAAGGCAACGAGTCACTGCTACTTCCATGGCTTGTATCGTGTGTTCTGAGTTGCCTCCATTCATACAAAGGACTGATGTCCCGGTTTGTAATACTGATTCAGCGCTAAGGTAGTGCTGCGCTGTGAGCAGGATACCTTGCTCGGACATTGAAGTTTAGATAAGCAGATCAATGTGTAACTGTGCATCTTTTTTCTTTATAGGTTACCAGCACTCCCGTTTACGCGAAGGCAGTACAAGTTCTCCCGTGGACACGAAGGCAGTACAAGGTCCGATATGGACACGAAGGTAGTGTAACATATACTCGAATTTCGCATTTTTAATAAACCAGTTATTGCCCCTTCCCACGGTTTTATGCAGGCATTTTCTGAACCCTGCATGCGTATATAGGCAAACATATAAGTGACACTTGCACTCACTTTCCCCTTCCCTCAAAACAGTGGTTACATCCGGACCACATGTCATGCAACCTATTGTCGTCTTCCCTCTTAAAGCTCTCTATCTAGAAACCCATGCTATGAGTATAATTCCTAATACATTTCATTTGAAAGTCTAGATACACTGCTATGAGTCTCTGTTGAAAATCAAACTTTTTTTCTACCACGTACTAATTGAGGTTTTGACGTGCCATCTTATTAGGTATATTCCGACGAGTCGGAATATACCTAATGAGATGGCCCATCAAAACCTCAATTGCAACGCGGTAGAAAAAAACCTTTGATATTCAACAGAGACTCAAAGCAGTGTATCTAGACTTTCAAATGAAATGTATTAGAAATTCTTATGGGGTGGCACAGCAAAAACTTAATTAAAACGCGGTGGCCAATAGCTTTCGTAAACTCCTTAGGGACTCGTTACAAAAAATCAATTGTTTTTCAACACAGACTTGAAGCGGTGTCATTAGACTTTCAAATTGTATTCATATGAAATATAATAGAAACTTTATGTGGTAGCACGTCGAAACTTCAATTGGAACGCGGTGGCCAATAGTTTTCGTAAACTCCTTACAGATTCGTTACAAAACTCATTTGCATTTCTATTGAGACTCGAAAAGATACGATGAGTAGCTAGACTCTGTTAAGAATGGAACCTTCGGCAACCTTTTTCGAGTTTCAACGCTGCGGAAACGGGTCCCGAAGCGAGTCCCGACGTGTTCTGGACTGTCGCCCACCTGTCGAAGTCTGCCCGAAACGAGTCCCGACGTGTTCAAGACCGTCGCCCAGCTGTCGTGGTCTGCCCGAAACAAGTCTCAACGCGTCCGTGACGTCAACGGGACGTGTGTGTGTGTGCGTGTGGGTTCGTGCGCTCCGGAAGGGGAGAGAGGCCTGGCCTAACTGCGGAGAACCATGGCTATGACGCATTTCTGGCTACGACGCGGCGGGCTTTGCTGCAACGCACTTGGCGGTCGCACCTGCTGCCCTGGCGGAGAGTGAGGGAGAAAACGGGCCCCTATATAAGGCGGGGCGTGAGGCTGCTGAGTTGTTCTCTCGGATTTGACGACTGTATCGCTACCATGTAATTAAACCGTTCGTTACGTTACCAATTCTCCCACCTCCACTGGACCCCTGGGTTCTTCACTTCGGGGAATGGTCGCCGCCAGGAGCCAGGAAGCCTCCGGACGTGCGGCCTAAGCCCCGCCTCGAACAACTGGTTGGCAGCGGTTGGGATCGGACCATGCGACATAGTGCTACATCTGTGGGTGAGCGTTTGGACTTTGCTTTGAGATTCGCCAGGCTTCAGATTATGGGTAATTAATTTTGAACTGCTGGGAATCCTTAGTGTTTGACTCGTGCGCTAGGTTTGTGTACAACCTCGCGACAAGTTTTATTGCAAAGCCAAAGCTAAAGAGCAGCGATCATGGATCTGATGAGGTTACTAAGAACAGATTTACTCTGTTTATGTGAAGAATTGGGTGTGGAGGTGGAGCAAAAGATGAAGAAATCTGAGATCAGTAAAGCGATTTCAGAGAGCGCGGAAGCAGAGGAAATTCAAATTGCGTGGGAACTGCTTCAGAACGCTAAGAGTGAAGCTGCAGCAAGAGAGGAACAGGCTGCAGCGAGAGAGGAACGAGCGCAGGCTGCGGCGACAGAGGAGCAAGCGCTGAAAAGGCTAGAGCTCGAAATTGAACAACAGCGATTAAACTCGCAGAACAGTAGAGTTGGGGCTCCGGTACGAGCAAGTGAGACCGAGTCGTATCAAATGAAGAAGCTCATGCAGCCGTTTAAAGTTGGGGAAGACGTGGGCCTATTCTTAGTTAACTTTGAGAGGACATGTGAGAAGTTGAGCTTCGCCCCAGAAACGTGGCCGCAACGGCTTTTGACTCTGTTGCCCAGTGAGGCTGCAGAGGTTGTCGCGCGCCTTAGTGCTGGAGACGCGGACGACTACGACAAGGTGAAGTCCAGCCTTTTGAAGCGGTACCGCCTTTCTGCCGAGGCGTTCCGTCAAAGGTTTAGAAACGCATCCAAAAAGAGCAGCGAGGGCTACTCGGAATTCGCGTACGGGCTTAAAACCAACCTGATAGAATGGTTGAAGAGCGAGGAAGTGTACGAAAGCCGAGACAAGGTAGTCGAGTGTGTGTGCCTCGAACAGTTCTTTCGTAGCATTCCGCAGTCAGTCAAGCTCTGGGTGCAGGACAGGGTGGGAGTCGACTCTGTCGAAAGGGCTGCTGAGCTAGCCGAAGAGTACGCAACGCGTAGAAAGCTCAGCGGAGAGGAAAGCGAACCAGGCCGGAGCGATCGCGCTGTGCGTAAGCCCTTCCAACACCAACAGGGAAACGGCTCGCGAGATAAAAGGCCCGAGAAGCCCGAAACAGAAAAAAAGGTCCCCGAAAAGAGCGCAGCTCACTCGAACGGAGACGAGGCGCGGAAAAGCCCAACAGGGCAGTTCGAGGCAAGGAAGCCGTTCCTGTGCTACAACTGTCAGGAGCCGGGACACACAGCGGCCAGATGTAAGAAACCGCGGGTTGTGTTCTCGTACGTGAACGGTAGTGACAAGGACCTGAAGCTTCTTCGTCCCTATCTTCACGAGCTCCAGGTAAACGGAAAGCCGTGCAGGGTGCTTCGGGACAGTGCAGCGACGATGGACGTTGTTCATCTGTCGTATGTAACGACATCCGATTTTACCGGAAAGGTAGTTTGGATCAAGCAGCTGCTCGAAAAGCACAGTGTCTGTCTGCCTATGGCGACAGTAAGGATAACTGGCCCGTTCGGAGAGCTAGTGACAGAGGCGGCTGTCTCGCAAACAGTCCCGTTGGAGTATCCTTATTTGTTTTCTAACCGGTCAGATTTCCTGCTGCGCGAAAGGGGTCAACAACTGGGAGAAGGGCTAGTTCAGTCGTGTACGAGGTCCAAATCGCGTCAGGTCGCCCCTTTGTTGACGGGTGATCCAGAGCCAGAGGCAGCTGACGGGGAGCAAGCACTCCCAGAGTTGGAGGCAGAAAACCGGGATGAGAGAGACCAGGTTGTAGAACAGCCTGATCTCGTAGCACTAGGAAGCGTACGCCGTCCCAACGCGCCGGCGGAAAAGGCGGAGGAAGAGGAGATCAGTGAAAGATCTCTCGTAGCTCCGGCGTCGCGTAACTTTGGTCCTCTGCTACGAGTAGACAGAGTGTCTTTGACAGTCGAGCAGAAGAGCGACCCTAGTGTGTCAGGGTTTCGCGGTACAGCTCAGGAGATTGCTAGGACCAATGTGACGGGGCATGAAAAAGGCGGATTGTTTTATCGGCGCTATAAGGACCGCATTTTCACGTCTAGAAATCACGTGAAAATCGATCACTATGACTTCAGCGTAAGAAAAAGGAAAGGCAAATTTAACGGCAATGCCGATGGGTTGAGCCGATTTTTCTGATATCACCAGAACAGTAGGGATGATCTCAGAGGTTTTCGTCATCCACGGGAATGAGGATCAAAGTGGGGGCACTTTGCCCAAAATGACCTCACAAATTGCGAAGGGTTTTGTCTTTTGTATTTTGTTCTTAGTGACCTCGTTGGAAAAATGAGTTTTTTTGGCGACAGGGGGTCTCGATACCCGGAATTGTACCAAATTTTGGTAATCCGTAATCCAGTCTGGCGGGTCTTTGGCGAATTCCGAGCGTTTGACTGCGGTGTGGCGTGGTGCTGTGGGGGACGTTTCCGCTGATGCCTCCGTTGTGAGAGGTTTGGGAGTTTGTTTGGTGCTTGCAGCGTCTTCTCAAGGCCTACTCCAAGCCCACCTCTTCAGGCCAGCGATTGTACCACCGGCCATTCGAGGTTTCCCTGGCCCCGGAGGGGCTGTTAAGAATGGAACCTTCGGCAACCTTTTTCGAGTTTCAACGCTGCGGAAACGAGTCCCGAAACGAGTCCCGACGTGTTCTGGACTGTCGCCCACCTGTCGAAGTCTGCCCGAAACGAGTCCCGACGTGTTCAAGACCGTCGCCCAGCTGTCGTGGTCTGCCCGAAACAAGTCTCAACGCGTCCGTGACGTCAACGGGACGTGTGTGTGTGTGCGTGTGGGTTCGTGCGCTCCGGAAGGGGAGAGAGGCCTGGGCTAACTGCGGAGAACCATGGCTATGACGCATTTCTGGCTACGACGCGGCGGGCTTTGCTGCAACGCACTTGGCGGTCGCACCTGCTGCCCTGGCGGAGAGTGAGGGAGAAAACGGACCCCTATATAAGGCGGGGCGTGAGGCTGCTGAGTTGTTCTCTCGGATTTGACGACTGTATCGCTACCATGTAATTAAACCGTTCGTTACGTTACCAATTCTCCCACCTCCACTGGACCCCTGGGTTCTTCACTTCGGGGAATGGTCGTCGCCAGGAGCCAGGAAGCCTCCGGACGTGCGGCCTAAGCCCCGCCTCGAACAACTCCATAAACTTTCAAATGAAATTCATTAAAATTTTTTGTAAGTGGCGAACCCAACAGTAGTGATACATATGTTCGGGTCGCCATCTTTTACAATGCAAAACGATCTCCGGCTTCGTCTCGACCACTCAGTTAACTGCGTCGTCAAAGTGCATCGTGACCACAATTTGACGTCACCACCAACTGCATCATTTTACGAGCATTGCTCGAACTGCATAGAAAAAACTACATTTCAACATCATGTCACGTGACCCGAGATAATAGCCAATCTGTGCCCGATGCAGTTTTCGACATCATTTAGTTTGCGTTCCAGCATAGATAGACAGATGAGTATCTCTAATTAAATAATTAAATAAGCATCACAACATGTCTATCTACGTCCCCAGAGCAGCTGTCCACCGTTCTACCGCAATACTCGAAAATTTGTAAGTAGAAGTTGCAGTAACTCGACGTAACAAGACTTTTCCTTGAACTCTTCTGCCTCGCGCCATGTTGTCGATGACTGGGTTGGGAGCGCCTCCCCGCGGAAAGACGCCGCCTCCTTTTCTTTTTTTCCGATTACACCCTCTCCGTACGAATGGGACGGCCGGAGAAGCGTTCGCGCGCTTCGGGATCTCGGAGGCTATGCCCTCACTAGAGCGCTTCCCGTTTCCGCCGCGGGAGGGCGAGCAACGCGCTGGAGACGCGAATAGTACTGTCAGCCCATAAGAAAATGCGATAACTTTGATCTAACGTTCGCGCCAGAGCACTAACATTATAAAAAAACACGTGCCACAACGAACATGTGCGGCCTTTTGTTCCCTGTTCGTCGTGCGTTGTAGCATTCCTCTTTACTATGAAAGATGCTATGTCGGACAGACAGGACGGTGTCTAAATGACCGGCTGCAGGAGCACAATCGTTTTTTAACATCAACTTTAGGAGGTAATCTTTCGGTGCATTGGGTGCGATTCTGCTCGCAAACAAGAAAGTGACGTAACGAAAACGTTGGTTCTTGTTTGAAGCTCCGCTCAGTGTTCAGGTTCACGCACGCGGCCAGATAGAATCTGACGATTCCACGCAGTTAAGGCGCAGAAATCCCCGCATTTCCCCCCGTTCTTTTCTTCTCTTCTTTCTTTCCTCCGGGAGTTAGAACGAGCGAATAATGGAGAAAAGGCTACCTTCCGGAAAATGGAAGGAAACCGAGAAAACAAAAATATTCTCCGTCTATAAAATACAAAAGATTATTTCATTAATTATGAAATAAAGTAAATTTAGCTTAGATATCTCAACTGGTTTTCTTGAAGTCTTTTGCTACGGTCTTTCAAAACAAACATAACGAAAACCGCGGTAACGACCTTGTAGAGTTTGTGCCTCGTTTGCGTCGTTGCTTTCCCTGTTTCTGCACGATACGGATGACATCACGAGAAGAAAATATTATGTGAAGGCACGCTGCGACACCGATCATCCTTTGTGAAGCCGCCGTGAACATAAGCTGCAAATGAAATGTCCTGTTTGCCTGTGAAGGGGACTCCAAATGGATACAGCGCTGACGACGACTCTGTGGTAAGATATGACAAGTCGTGAGATCGACGCAATGTGCACCGCGTATCCGCTCAACTACCTCGTCTCTACGTCCCTCAGCCCTGACTTCGGTAGACACCTGGTCATCGGCTGCCACCGATGCACTGGGCCTGATTCAAGCCTTCGGCCAACGCTCAACTACCTCGTCTCTCCGTCCTTCGGCCCTGACCTCGGTAGACACCTGGTCATCGGCTGCCACCGACGTACTGGGCCTGATTCAAGCCTTCAGCCAATGCTCAACTACCTCGTCACTACGTCCCTCGGCCCTGACGTCGGTAGACCCCTGATCATCGGCTGCCACGGGTCCTACGCCACCAGGGCTTAAACGTCGTGAGCAGGGGACATTTTAGGGGTCGCTCGAACCATTTAGTCTATCTGTTGAAGTGATGTAAATAGTTTTGTAAATATTCTCTTTTCATATTTCGACAGTGCAATGTGAAGTATCCCATAACGCATCCTCGTGACTTTCTTTCTAACATCAAAATCAAGAACCTCACGACACTACCCATCACCGAACCCTCAATTTCCGTCAAGTGAAAAGCTGGCCGTTGAAATCCGATTTTATAACTGAGCGTATATGCTTCAGAAGATGATTCCAGCCAATAGAGCATCTGAAGTCATAAACGGTGAATAGCGTCTGCTAATCGAAATGGGTCATTTTTTCATTGACACTTCCCGGACATAACGCATTGTAGTGAACCGTATTCACGCTTGCGTGGGTGTGTGACGCGAAGAGTATGGACAAGGAGACGACATTTTTGGGCCAGTACAAAAATATATTAAAGCGTTAAACAACTAGAGAATGAGCAAATCCAAAAAAGTAATCATCGGGGACTCTAACACTTAAATAGTAATTAAAGAAGAGTACATCACAGTGTCCGTGAAGTGGGTCTGAGTTCTGATCATGGTTGACACTCCGAAGTCTTGATGCCAGGGGGGCTATGTTGCGCTTTTTGGACTCCCAGGAGACTAGGGAGAAGGAAGTGACGTCAACAACGCAGCAAATGCAGATTGGATGTTGATTTTGTTTTCTTCTGTCAACATCCAATCTGCGTTTGCTCTAGTCGTTGACGTCACTTCCTTCTTCCAAGTCTCCTGGGAGTCCAAAAAGCGCAACATAGCACCCCAGGTAGACTGGCGAGTTGGGGCCGGGTAGTGGACGACGGGATGGCTTGAAGAGTGTGGCTTGAAGTAGCGGCCGGGCAGCCTCGGAGGTCCGCTGACCAGGCCTGTATTGGTGGACGACGAACTGAAGCCGTGCCGACCACGCCTATCGTTGCGGGTCGGTTTTTTCGTCCACCGAGTCCTGATCGCTTGTCCTGTTCTGCCGCCTCCGGGCTTCCTTCTACTTCTTCTTTTTCCACCATCCACCACTCGCGCCGAATTTTCCCCGTGCACACAAACACAAAGTCAACCAGCCACATCGGCATTGCTCCTCGTCGTCATCTTCTCTTTTCTCCATTGAAATCCGAAATCACCACACGCATATAACACCGTTCTGAAGCTTGGCATCTGAATCCAACCACTAGTGGTATACATTCGGGTAGAGACTGAGCATCCGCCTATATATAGTTTATCTTTGTTGTAGCGGCTTAACCATGTAGTGTTTCAAGCTTCCCACTTGTGTCTTGTAGAACACGGGTCGCACATATCGGAGGCTTATTGGGGGACGGCGGATGCATCATTGGGGCGGGTGTTAACCCATCCGGCCACCCCGCTTACGCCGCTTTGCGGTGACAGTCTACGGATGGTTCAATAAACAAAAAAAATAACCAACCTGGTCCACCGCACACGTCTGTTCGCGGCCATTGCACCTCCGGAAAAAAGCCCCGTTGAACAGCAAGAAACACATCGCCAGCGCGTGACACCTTGCAATCATCTGAAGCCCTCTTTCGTTCAGTCTGACGAACGCCGAGCTAATAAAATAATTTACTGTAATGAAAACGCTCGGGGTACACCTAAGCATGCCTTATGAGTTGTGAATGCGAAAGCATGCAAGCCGCTCGTCCGCTCCCTTTGTCGTCTGCTGCGTACTAGCGCGCGCGCGCTTTGGGATCTCGGAGGCCATGGCGCAGTGGCCAATGGGAGCCCCGTCGACGTGCGCCACCCAATGGAACCGAAGGCGCGCGGAAACAATCTGCCGTTTTCGCGCTTCCAACTGATGACGTCAGCTCGCTCCATTAGACAGTTAATGCTTTCGCATTAAAAGAAAACATCACGAGATAGGCTTACGAGGTAGTAGCCGACGCCCCTACTGCTCGAGGCAACTACGCCAGCGCCACACAGCGGCATTCGTTTCGAAGGCCTCGCGGAGAGCGCGCCGCATTTGCCACTACACCCCTTCCAGAACAATGTACTTCGGGAAACGGTTTGTGTCGAGCCTCGAGTTCCCTGTGCGCCTTCTTCGTCGATGTAGAGATGGCGGTGTCCCGGGATGAACGGGTATTGTGCCAAGATTTCAGAGACATTCCAACTGCTCGATCGGTTTCACGTGGCTACCGGAAAACGCACGCGCACTTCCGACCAATCTACGCAGGAAGCATCGACGTTTACATTCCAAACGCAATCTCTTTAATCTAGGCTCATTGTTAACGGGTTGTAATACGGCTTCTGCCCGTTGCAGGAAAGAAACAACGTAATAGGTTTTTGCAATTACAAGTCACCTGGCCTCAAGTGCAAACGGTTACCGTCACAAATCACTATGGACGAAAAGTAACGGATTACTCTACTCGTTATACGTTACAAATTAAGGCCCGTTCACACACTTGCGCTCGACTCCGGCCGACTGACGGCTCGTTCACGCAGCTGCGTCGACCGCGTTGCGCTGCGTTGCGTCGTGCAGCAGAGCACATAGCAACAGCTCGACACAATCAGTCTTAACCCAGTCAAATGCAGCTGTGAGAACGAGCCTCCAGACAGAACCGGTTTTTAAGCCTTTTGTGTCGGCTTACGACCGGCATGGATTGCTGCGCATCCGTTCGTAAGCCGTCCTAAAATGCTTAAAGGGACCATGAAACGATTCTGAAATCGAATTTCATCCACCGATCGTCGTAAACGGTGTGAAAAGAAACACAAAGACACAAAAGTAGAGAGCCAAAAAAAATTTCTTCGCTATAAAACTTTTAAAAGAAAACTGGACTCTTTTGCGCCTTCTTTCCTTCGAAAGCTCTCTGCTTTTCACTGCGATGCACGTCAGCTGAATCCACGTCGCCTATTGGGTAAGAGCCTACCTCACCAGCACCGCTATCGTAAACAATAAATAGCCGGCGAATGTTTCCTAAAAATTTTGTTAAGTAATATTCAGATCCACATTTTGTAGCATAATTAGAGATGTGACGAAAATTGCCAAATTTGATAATGCTGAGAGCCAAGCGCCATCTATCGTGTGGTACTCAAGAAGAGTGGTTGTTCGGGCGAGTTGGTTTGACATCTTATACAATCTTATGCGCAGCAAGGACGAGGACAAAAGAAGAGAACAGGACACAACAAGGCGCAACTTTCAACTGAATTTTATTGAATACGCGTTCCGGTATTTATAGTCTCAACCATCGTCACAATGACAACACACAAAACAACAGAAGCAAAAGAAAAACGACCATCAGAGAGCATAATTGGAAAATAACACTATCTCGTTCCCAGCAAAAACAATTCCTTCTCCGATAATGCAATCGACGGCACGTGTGTTGCTATGCCGTCGATTGCATTATCGGAGAAGGAATTGTTTTTCCTGAGAACGAGATAGTGTTATTTTCCAATTATGCTCTGTGATGGTCGTTTTTCTTTTGCTTCTGTTGTTTTGTGTGTTGTCATTGTGACGATGGTTGAGCCTATAAATACCGGAACACGTATTCAATAAAATTCAGTTGAAAGTTGCGCCTTGTTGCGTCCTGTTTTCTTCTTTTATCCTCGTCCTTGCTGCGCACAAGATTGTATAAGATCGTGCGGTAAACGAAGCAACTACTGCGCTTGCGCATTAGGGCCGACAGCGTCGCTCAGTTACTTGGTCGCGACGACACACGAACGTTTATTTTTTTACGTGTTCTTCTCGCGCGTCCCGACTACAAGCAGCAAGAAAAAAGTACTTGAAACAGACCATGACGAACAAGAACGCTGGATCCACAAACACCCGAGAAAAGCTACAACGGCCACGAATCCACCGACCCCGACCAAGTGAGCTCGGAAGAGAGGCCTAGCAGGCACTCCGACTCGGCGTAGCGCTGTTTCAACGGTACTTGGCCAAGACCGTCTGCCCACGACCGGCTGACGTGCTGAATGGAATATGCCCGCGCGACCTTTGTGGACCCTTCCCGTATTATAGTTTGATCGCTGACCTCAATTTTAGATTAAGAGGTGAGGTCAATCTCTTCCCCTTGTTTTCTGAGGCAGTTTTGACGAACACGGTCGTCGAAAAGGGACTCTCGTCGATTCTATCTTCTTGTTTTGTGTGATATAGAGCTCAAATAAACGCCGCATAGATTACCTTCGTAACACGGTATGTACACTTTGTTATTAGTATGCCATTTTCATTCTGACACGACTGCACGTCACTGTCGAGCTATAACAGTTCGTGGGAGCTACGTGCAATGCCGGTTCAACCCTCCTTTGCCGGGTGTCACGTCAGTATCGAGTTGCAATCGTAAAATGTCGGTCCCGAAGCGCTTACCAACAGCGCGAATACAGCACTTCCATCAAACGCGCGCGTCCGCTCCGAGTGTGAACAGGTATTTACGTGGCTCTTGCCGACACTGTCGTAGTTCAAACATATGTTTTTTAACGTGGGCTCGCTCCTGCATCTCCGAGGCCGCGAAAAACGCCGCGGCAATTTGTTTCCATCTACGTCGCTTTGCAAACGACTGACATGGGCCGCCTTTTACCAACAATGACAGTTGGGTTGACTTCTGGAGTCTTCACCGGAAGACTCGCCGCACTTCCCAACAGGCATACCGGCGTATGGGACTAGTCCCATGCTGCCGCTGTAAAGCAACATATCTCATTGAATTTCGCTCAGCTGCGATGTGTCCACGGCCATCGCGGCGATGAGAGGCGCCGATTCAGAAAATACGTCGGTGAAATCAGCGCCATCAGTGCAGTAAAACCTACCGGCGCACCCCGAACTCGCCGCCGCTAACGCTACCGTTCTCCTACTGCCGAGAGAACTTCCGGTTCCTGTGCCAGAGTACGTCACGACCGTCAAAATTACACCGCAACTTGTTTTCCGGTCAGTATGAGAGAAAGAAAAAGTCGATATTTCATTAATTTTTTGTGTAGAAGTTAATAAACCGAGACGAAAACGGATGCCTGTTCGGCATTCAGTGAACGTTGAAGGTTTAATGTAAAAGTTATCTGGCAAAAGTAAAAAGGTAATTTCATGGTCCCTTTAAAGGGTAACTGCAAAGAAAAAAAAATATTTTTTTAAACAGCCCAAATTGAACAACCATGTCAAAAAAAATTTTTCCCACGAGAAAATTTTACAGAAAAAACAATTTTTCCACGAGAAAATTTTTCCACGAGAACAATTTACAGCAATATTTATTGCATGAGACTGATTTTAGTTTGCGGCTATTTCGTCCGTTTTAAATCGCGCGCCACGAAGTTCGAGTTGGACCTCTTGGCGAATATGTGCTGCCACCTAGACACGCGACTGGGTTCGAGGCTAAGTTACGAGAAAACAACGCGCGCCCAAGGCCTCTCCCACCCGTTCCACACCCAAAACGTCAGCTACATCCTGTTTACCCATTGAAGCGCTGTGACCTAGATACGGCTCCCCCAAACTCGCCTTTGTCCCCATCGTGCGTAATCTTCCGCCCCGAAGTCGACACAAAGAAACCATCTTCCCTCCTGGCCAGAAGGAAGAGAGAGAGGCTACTGGAACCATTTACTCTCGAACCGATGTTTCTACAAAAGGTCCATTGACTGCTATAGACCTTTTCTTCTGTACTCTCGTCAACAAGTCACCTGATAAGCATATCCGGTATGGGCGACGAAAAAATAATCAAACATTTAAACCGACAAATAGTAAAAAATAGAGGGGAGCAAAAACGAGAATGGGTAACGGTTACGCTTATATCCTAAATGGATATAAGCGTTACCTATTGGCGTGGCGACGGCAAAACAATGTTTTCGCCCATACTGGAAGTGACGACAATTCAAGATGGCGGCGCCCTTGAGAAAAAGCTCTATACTTCTCATTGGCTAAGAGTTTGATTGACAGCTTAGATCTCGGTTGTTAAACCTTTGTTATATGTTGCAATTTCCTTTTGAGTGGCATATTTTTACGTTTAAAAATAACCCATGTAATGAGAGTATTATTTTTTACGAAAGGTTTACAAGACGGGCACTTCCGTTTGGATTCATACCATAACAAACGAAAGCTTCGCCACTCTTTCATGGCCACCGAAGTCTCTGCTGCCGCCTGTCTCGCCTACCTCGACTAGTCGTTTCGCCGAAGTGATCAGCGTTTCGTGTTGACCCAGGTGCTTGAGTAAGACTTCCTGAAGTGAAGTAGTGTGTGTTTAGCAGCTGTCGCCAGTGTTAGTGATGGGAAGCGACACGGGGTTGTGGCTTTCATAGCGCGGTTTGTAACTTTGGTTTGCCCCTTTGATTTCTTAACGTGCTTTTTTTTTTTTTTTGCTTGTGCGTGCAAATGCAGACTCTATGGAGATGTCAGCTCCTGTAAAGTGCTGCGAGATTAGTGATCGCGACAGCGAGTCTTCCAGCAGCCATGTCGCCCCGAAAGATCACAAGCTGAATGCTATTTGGCTACAGGCAATCGGGCGTTCGCTTAGCGACAATCGAGTCCAGGTAAGTTCTCGTCATTTCGCTCCGGAAGGCCTTCGATATTCGCACCGGGTACACCGAACGTCCGCGACTAGACAGAGCTGTTACGTAAAAAACCTGCCACAGCCAGGTTATTACGTAATAGCTCTCCGCAGAAGCCTTCGGACGTCCGAATTCTGCGTTAGCCGACGGTTTTTTATTCTCGGCTTCCGAACCATCTTACGTAAAGTTGTTTAGATGAATGTGTACTGTTATCGTTAATCTTGGCTTGTGATTGCGGCTTTGTAGATTATCTTATTCGTTATGCTGGAGAGACGCAAACGACGGGCATAACAAAATCGGTCGCATATTCCGCATACCTTGCAAAAGCACTTCCCCAGTTACCTTGCGAAAAGCGCGAAACACAGAGACCGCACCGTCCCGACTTCCCAGTCTTTTACCTGCTTTAGAGCAGTTTCTACCTGCTGGCTGCTAGTAGGTATGTCTATTGAAACTGCAACTTGAAACTAGGGGCAGTGCCAGAGAGCAAAGAGACAAAGTTCGCAAAGCTTGCTCGCCCTCCCCAACTTCTGAACTCTCAAGTGATTGTACCGTAATAAATGCACAACGCCTCTTCCCAATATAAACAAAAAAGCACTATGTTCACTACGTAAAAAGTGGTCTCATTCCATGCATCTGTGGGCAGGTAAGAAATCTTGCCCAAATTTATTCACGATTCACGATTCTGAATCCATTGTTCATTTAAAACGACGTAATTTCGTTGAAACGCCCGCAGCTTTTTACTCACGGTATGCGTCGGAAATCTTCCACATCTTGAAACGGAACGAAGGAAGATTTATTTTTAAAAACGCTCGCTGCGTCCTCCCGGACCAGTTTGACTGGATCAGCTGACGACGACGGGACTGAACCCGTTGAACCTCAACCCCACAACAACCAATTTGTGCTGGGTGTTAGTGTGGGTGTCTACTTCCAAGCACCGCACCACACACACCACGAACGTTTCAGCTCTTTGTCGCATCGCCGTGTTGCACCGAACAGAACGAGATAGCCGATGTGAACGCAGCGCTGTCGTGAAGGTTGGCTTCTGGTTGCGCACTCGTGGACCCTCTGACTCCCTTCGCTTTCAAAGCACACACGACGATTACGAATTATACTTTCCGTCTTCCGGGAACATCACAGGGGCACTTCTCCGGTCACGTCTTCCCTATGTGCTCGCAAATCGCGCAGCTTCTCGTGTCCTGTCAAACCAAAACAATACCGGCGCCATGTTTAACGTGCGTTGTTTCCAGATCTTACCGGAAGTCGAGACGCTGCGTCGTTCAACTCTTCAGCCAAGTCAACCCAAGAGCAAATTCAAGAGTGAGGGGCGGGGCGTACTTCTCCTCCGCGGGGGTCGAAAGAGTGGGAGTTTCAAATGAGGAGAGGTTCTTACTCCGACTAAATTACGTCCTGTGGCGTAAATATTGCTAAAAAAATATTTTTTTTCGCGGAACATTTGTTTTGTGACATGCTTGTCCCAATTAGGCTGTTTAAAAAAACATTTTTTTTTTTCTTTGCAGTTACCCTTTAAAGGGGTTATGACACGAAAATAAAGGAATAGATTATTCTTGAAATGGAATGCTCATAGGCTACTTAGTATATACACCAAGTTACGCGATTTTTAGAGCTCTGGTAATTGCAATAATCAATTTACAAATTTTTATCATTTTCGTCTGGCGACCAGCCAACACTGCCCAAGTTAGTCACACCATGGTGTCCATAAACCACGTGATCATAAGCGCTCTCTCATTCTTGGCGCCACCATAATCGCCCAAGCTCTCCTAGCCGCAGTAGCAAACACTTTACGAGGGGGAATACAGGACACTCCCCGCGAATACAATGGCCTCGGGGACGACAGGTTTTGCGCACTTTGAATGGGTGGATGTGTCATGGCATTGCGGTTTTCCCCTTTAGGATCGGATGGTGAGTAGCGCCGTCTCTCGGTGAGGGATATTTTACTACCGGCCGAACTTCTTTCAGTGTGTGCACGCTGTTCGGTCACGGCGGCGTAGGCCATCTGTTGAATTTAAAAACCTGCGGACACTTTATTGGTGACTCATTTAAAGGGCGCGTATACGTAGGATGAGCTCTATGTCTACGTTCTGTTATATAAACCGCACGCATGTAGCTCGATCAGCGAGTATCGAAATTTGTAAGGGCGGTTTTGAAAGCTGCTCTAATAAGTGTGGTTAGCCGTAATCGCACTTCAAAGCAGTACGGAGGAACTAATATTAAGGAACTATGTCGACACGAGAAGCACGTTTAGCAGGAGCTCGGTATGTTGGGCATTTTCCAAAGTGCTGGTTTCGGTATTGTCTGGCTGGCGCAACATCCTGATATCAGGAGTGGGGTTCTGTGTATTAGGTATGAGATAATTTAACCGAGTGATCATTTCTCGCTATTTTCAAATTCCGAATAGATTTTGCTTTGCAGCAGCCCGAGGCAACAGAAAAAAATATTCAGAAAGTTGGGAATAATTTTTTATTACTTCGTGGATAGTCAACATTCTTCCTAATAGACCATGCTGGCCTTGAACAAAGTTGGTTTGGATTATTTTAGTATTTCTACAATGATAATTGAAGGTGCGAACTCAGATTCCACTCATAAATGTCATTCGAGAATTTTTTTGTTGAAACAATATTTATTGCACATTAAACAAATATGTACAGCTTTGCATTCAACAAACACAGATCTCTGTTTCCACAGACAATAACACTTTGTACAAATATATACAGCTCAGCATTCAACAAACACGGGTCATATATATGTTTTACACGCACATTTTGAATAAGGTAGGTCAGCATGAGAAACGCGACGCCGAAGTTGTTTACTTACGTGATTTGATCTAGAGGGAACCGAAAGATTGACAGGTTTTTGCCCTGCAAGGTTCGGTTCTTGCAGTGGAGAACGGAGCACACTGTTCCTCCTGCCATCTTCACTGACTGTTTACCGCGGCGAACGCGTCATACTTGGTGCACTACGACAGGACACTGTAGCGTGTCATATGCAGAGAAGGACGCCGGCATCAACATGCGATGACAGGTCGCGCAATGGTGGCCGCTGGTAGTCGTCGCGCCCGGCCTAGCCCGGCGCCCGCGTGATCCCCCGCCCGCGTTTGGCATCGTCGATGACGCATTTCGGTCACGTGTTCTAGGGGAGGAGAAAATGGGAGAGGAGGAGAGGGAAAATAGAGAGAGGGACACACCCAAACTATCCCGCGCCACCAGGGGAGGAATTGGCGCGGCCATCGCTCCGTCTAATGCAAATGAGCGGAGTGTCCTGTATTCCCCCTAGTAACGTATTTGGCGGTACGACGCAACTCGGCAAGCCGAACGCTATTAGCCCCGTGCGCGACCGAAAGCGTCGCTGTGGTCGGCCTTCCACGATTGGCCGAACGCTGACTATGACGTCGGAAAGGGGATTTATCATCGACGGAAATAAGAGGAATGAAAGAACCTTAATTTTGACGGTGTTGGCAGTGTTCCTTTGAGAGCGCAATGATTTCAAGCTTCCACCATGCTAATAACACACACCATCGAACTTGTTGTTTGCAAGGTAATGACGTCACAAGGGGGAACCACAGGAGGGCGCCACCAAAACATCTCGCTGCTAATAGGCCCGTAGCTCTCAAGTTTTGAGCAGCGCTCTAGGCGAGAAAAATAGAATATTTGGCTCGGGTTTCGAACATGCGTCAATACGCTTCCCCACTAGAGTTTTTTTCTACTCCGTTCCATTCTAAGGGCCAGCGTAGCAGAGGCTACAAGAGCGAGCTGCGAGCTTTCAGCGTCCCTGTCAAGCACGCGCGCTCGTGCAGTGCGAGCATCTTTCAGGAGGATGTGCTTTTGCGAGTAGCTTCGGCTTCGCTATCACGTAAAGTGAAACATACGTGCTCGCGAAAGCTATGAAAGAGGGCAAAGATGAAAGGAATGTTTAATGGGATGCTGCGGCCGCGAGCTGCATAATTCTTTTTATAATTTTTATTTTTTTAGGGGTTTTGTTATTCCGCATCTTTAGATGCTTGCATTCGAACGTGGCACGTGCAAAATCGAACGTTACAGAGCCACCTGGATGGTTCAGCCATCATAACATGGTCGCGTCTTGCGGATGCGCTCGCGCCCCCTGCCCCAGAGCAACGGGTCTATGAGAGAACAGACCCATCTCACCAGCCAGTTTGACTACGCCACTGCTGCCGCAATATGCCCGTAGCTCTCAAGTTTTGAGCGGCGCTCCAGGCGAGCAAAATATAATATTTGGCTCGCATTTTGAACAAGCGTCAGTACGCTTTCCCACTACAGTGTTTTATACTCCGTTCCATTCGAAGTGCCAGCGTAGCAGAGGCTACAAGAGCGAGCTCAGAGCTCGCAGTGTCCCTTCCAAGCACGCGCACTCGTGCAGTGCGAGCATCGTTCGGGGTAACATGTTTTTGCAAGTAGCTTCAGCTTCGCTATCACGTAACGTGAAACATACGGGCTCACGGAAGCTATGATAGAACGCAATAAAATAATAAAGCTGAATGGGACGCTGAGGCCACGAGCTGCATAATTATTTTTTTTATTTTACTTTTTTTATTTTTGGACGTTTTGTTATTGCGCGTCTACAGATGCTGACATATGCTTGCATTCAGACGTGGCACGTGCAAAATCGAACGTTACAGCGCCGCCTTGAGAGTGCTGCCAGCATAACATGGTCGCGTCTTGCGGACGCGCTCGCGCCCCCTGCCCGAGAGCAACGGGTCTATTCTCGCTCTTGCCCCCGGCCCGTTGACCTTCCACCCTGCATGCGCCTGCGAGATATTCCCGGACGACGGCGACTACGGCGAGTTCGTATCTCGCCGTCGCTGGGGCTGGTCGCCAGCGGGTCGCAATCAAAATGAACAGCTTCCAACATCTCTTGATAGCAATCACTCTTATCGCTGCTGCGATCAATGTCGAACACTTTGACAAGGCGAGCGATGCCGTAGACGTAATCGTCACGGACCTGCATGCTTGAAACGTGGAAGGTAAACGAGGAAGATGAAGCTCGAGACGCCAAGAGAGCCAAGTCTGTGAGTGCGTGCAAGAAGACACCGCGCGGGAGACTGGCTACGTCACCCCTCCCGCTCCGCCCGGATCCGCCCCTCCGAGGAAGCCGCCTATAAATCGATTTATCCACGAAACTATCGCGCTATTTTTAAAAAAAATTTAGCAGGATTATAGGAACATACAATAGGTCATAGCAGTATTGTTATCATATTTTTCATTTTTGGCGTGTCAGGAAGGGATTGTCCGGTCGAAACCGGAAGAACTTAAGTCTTCGCGCACGTTACGTCGAGGGAGCCTTCCTATACTAGACAAACGTCATTTTTATTTTCATATATGATGTCCCAATGTTAATTAAAACTTTCATGTGCGTGTGTACGAAACTGCCCCCGAATTTCGCCAGTGTCAATGGATGACGTCTGTGGCTGCTGCGTGACGACGCACAACGCCAAGGATCGTCGGATGGTCGGAATAACGATCGTTGGTCGATGGACGTCTCGTGGTTTGTTTCAAATTACCTAGTCTCCCTAGGCTGTACCCTACTGAATTGCGATTCTCGTAATGCAGCTGTCGAGCGTGTGCAAAAAAGTCGCGCCTTTTAGCAGGAAATTACTCGAAAACAGCCGGTAGCTTCGAGCAAACGTATGCCATTTCGCGCATACACAACTGCGACGGCCACCGTTCGAACACGGAGCGTTTGCGAAGAGAAGGATGCGGATTTTGCCTCTGAAGTGGCATCCGAGTCCACATATATCGGCGGATCCACTGGATCGGTGATGCGGCTGCGGATCGTTCCCTCCGAGGCGATGCCCTCGGGTCGAAGGCAAACGGCGAATCGTTCAAAATGCATATAACATTTCTAAATCGTCACCTGACTCGGACGAGCTTGGTGAATGGTAGCTACGCTCCATTTTCTCACGCGGGTCAAACACAATCGGGCTGCACGCGTGCTAAATATAACTTGGCATCGTTTAAAGATGGCCGAGCTTTTGGTTTCGGTTTCGCTGCATAATCGAATCGATTGACTGGGTGTGGGCGAGAAGTGGGTGGATGTAGTTGAATATCGTTGGAACAGCATCACGCCTCAGCTTGCGAGCCTACGAGCCTTCTGTCAGTTTAGAGCTGAGCTCGTTGCTCTCCTTTATGAAATGATAGCTGCATAAGCGGGATCTCGATCTTGACAGGAACCCGGTGCTCTCTACGCACGGCGACGATCCATTTTGCTCGTCACTGCACGACTCGTGGATCGCAGCAGCTGTCCGGTCGTTGTGGCACTCAACCGCGCAGCAAAAATCACACCCATCCATGAAACAAGACGGGCACAACAAAAAGCAAGCACTCTGCGGCAGTGGCGTCACTAAGGTCGGCGGCACCCCCCCCCCCCCCCCCCCACCTTTCACTGCCCTGCTGCACCCCCCTGAGCACTGCACCACCCGGATCGGTCTGCTTCCCCCCCGATCCCCCCCCCCCCCCCCCCCCCGTGACGCCACTGCGCTGCAGCATTCACTTGCAGGCAAACCGAGAAGGAAATGCTCGCTTTGCGTTATGTGACGACGGAGTTTCAGTGTTGCCAATGAGGGCACCCTTTACGCTAGAATGTGACTGTAGCAGCTTAAAATTACTTACTCGTGCCGAGGGGCATATAAAAGTCAGATATAGCACAAACGATGCAATATTGTCACAGGTGGTGACCGAAAGAACAATAAATAAACAGGAAGAAAGAAACGTTTAATGTGGCGAACTTGTGCCAAAAATGAAAGGGTACAGAAAAAAATAACAGAGCGTCGCGGGCGTCGAAGTCGGCGTAGAGCAGAGTCGAACGCTGGGGCGAGACTGACCGCGGCTCGCCACGCGGAGCTCCTTATGTACACGCGTGGGGTTCTGGAAGAATCGGCGTAGAAGGTTCTGCGTGTAGAACATTCTGACCTCGAGAGAGCAACACGGTTCTCGAATTTACTAGAACATTTACGTCAGAGTCCACAAAATTGCGTCCCCGCGGCCAGGAATCGAACCCTGGCTTTCTGCGCGGAAGGCACGCGCGAATAACCGTTAGGCCACGAGCGCGCTGCCTGCTTGGTCAGCTGCGCTCGCGGCATTACTCCCCCCTTTAAAAAGTGCATCGCCCTGATGCAACACAAAATAAAACAAAGAAAATAAAAAGGACGGTAAACTAAAGAGTCATTTGGAAGGCATAAGGTGCACAGTCCTATCGGGCGTAGTACGGTTTCAGGTGCACGACGTGGACGACTTCAGGCCGTGGTGGGCGGCGTGATGATGTTCTTGTTCCGTCGGGCATCACCTCGTAGTTCAGCTCGTCCGCACTGAACAACCGGCGCCTAGGAAGACCGATGTCTGGCGCACGGCCGATCGACGACCGCTGTGTTATCACTGCGGCGAGGCCGATCACGTCTACCGGAGGTGCCCGTACCGACGATTGGGCCTGCGAGGCTTCGCGCCGAGCGACCCGCGACCTCGCCTTGGGGAGCGACCAAAAGACATCGAGGAGTACCTCCGACGACCCCTGTCCCCGGTGCCGACTCCACCCCGAGGTTCCCGTTCGCCTTCGCCTCGACGTGCGCTTTCGCCCTTCCGCCGCTGTCGTCGGGACAGCCTGTCCCCCCTATCTCGTCGGGAAAACTAAGTGCGGCAACGCCTGGAGGTGGCGTTGCCGAAGACGACCAAAGTAAAGAGCCTCCAAGAACGCCGGAGCGCTCCCACTCTCCCGACGCCACGCATCGCAACGAAGCCCCTGCAACGGTGTCCAACAACCTAAATGTTGTTATCGACGGCTACGACGCATCGGCACTCGTGGACACCGGAGCAGACTACTCAGTCATGAGTGGGAGGCTCTCTCGCCGCCTGCGAAAAGTTACGACGCCCTGGGGAGGACCACAAATTCGAACCGCCGGAGGACACCTTATCACGCCTGTCAGAAGTTGCACTGCTCGCGTCGAAATTCACGGCGAAACGTGCCCTGTGAAGTTCGTCGTTCTACAAGACTGTTCCAGAGATGTCATTCTTGGCATGGACTTTCTGTGCGAATACGGCGCCGTCGTCGACCTGGGTGAGAACAGATTGACGCTGCGGAAGCCTGTTCCGCCTTCAGAGAAACCCCAAACAGCGTCAGCCGCCGTCCGAGTCGCCGCCGCCCACGTGAACCTGCCGCCGCGATCAAGTGTTGTCGTACCCGTCGTGGCCGATACAGCTACCTGCGGCGAAGTTGTCCTGGAAGGCAACCTTCAATTGCTTCTGGGAAGAGGAATAGGCGTCGCAAGAGGAGTGGCCGAACTTCAGGATGGGCGGACTGTGGTCCTCGTGACGAACTTCCGAAATGAAACGCAACACCTCACGAAAGGTGCAGCCGTGGGCCACGTCGAGGAACTCCAAAACTCCGCCGAAATCGCCGCCATTACTGACGAATCATCGCCACCTCAGCAAGGCAGTACGTCGCCAGCGCAGCTCGACATTAGGGAGTTTTAGAATAACGTACGCAATTTTAGCGCACGCTATCGCTAAATTTAGCGCTTGCTTTAGCGCACGCGACGCAAGAGAGTTTTAGAATAGCGTTTCTCCGCCGCGACGCAAAAGCCCAAGTATCTCGCGCTTGCAACTCCACCAAGATACAGTCACGATTTTTATTTCACACACGAAATGCTGCAACTTTAGAAAAAAACAAGATTTTTGGTCCGGAGTAACAATTTTACATTTGTTCAAACGTGAGAGTGCGACGCGAGCGGTCGACCGGTCGTGTCCGCCGCATGCGTCGCCTCGGGAAGAGTGTACTGACCTTCGCCGATAAATGTTCGCTCGTCGCAAGCATCAAGTTGCCGGTGATCGTTGCCCACCCTACTGGGTTTTCCAAACCGAGTGCAGTGTCGTCCCGTATTGAAAATCGCAGTCGCGAGGATGCCGCCGACGTCCCGCTCACGAGCGACCGCTTCCATGGGCCTGCGGGCCGCCATTTGTTTTGTTGTTTTTAACTGTGCTCGTCTTGGCTTTAGCCAACTTCTCATCACGAAGCCTCCTTAGAGGAGCGCAAAGACCCTTTGCGTACGCACGCTATTTCCGAGAAATAGCGCACGCTAAAATTGCGCACGCAAAGCGCAAAACCTGGTTTGCGTTCGGAGCATGCGCAGTGGCGACGACGCTATTCTTTGCGCACGCAAAGCTGTAGCGTGCGCTATTCTAAAACTCCCTATTGACCCTAAGCTTCCGCGCCCGAAACGACGGCAGCTGATTAACCTCCTTGCCGAATACACCGACTGCTTTGCGACATCGTCGAAGGTACGCCAAACCGCCGTTGCGAAGTACCGCATCATTACCGAGGACGACGCGCGCCCTGTGCATCGATCGCCGTACAGAGTCTCCGTAAAAGAAAGGGAGGTTATACAGGAGCAAGTGCAAGAAATGCTGAACGACGACATAATCCAGCCTTCCAGCAGTCCATGGGCCTCTCCGGTCGTACTGGTTAAGAAGAAGGACGGAACGCTTAGGTTTTGCGTGGACTACCGACAGCTGAACGCGGTGACGAAGAAAGACGTCTACCCAGCACCTCCACCAAATGTCACGGGTGGTGACCGAAAGAACAATAATAAACAGGAAGAAAGAAACGTTTAATGTGGCGAACTTGTGCTAAAAATGAAAGGGTACAGAAAAAAATAACAGAGCGTCGCGGGCGTCGAAGTCGGCGTAGCGCAGAGTCGAACGCTGGGGCGAGACTGACCGCGGCTCGCCACGCGGAGCCCCTTATGTACACGCGTGGGGTTCTGGAAGAATCGGCGTAGAACTTCTGCGTGTAGAAAATTCTGACCTCGAGAGAGCAACACGGTTCTCGAATTTACTAGAACATTTACGTCAGAGTCCACAAAAATGCGTCCCCGCGGCCAGGAATCGAACCCTGGCTTTCTGCGCGGAAGGCACGCGCGATAACCGTTAGGCCACGAGCGCGCTGCCTGCTTGGTCAGCTGCGCTCGCGGCAATATCGAACAGAAAATTTTACAGGACATGGCATTGAATCTGAAACGGAGCATAGATAAATTTTAGGCAAAAATGTTTCTAATCGTAATGCACACTCTCTGCCATTGTAAACTATTGCGGAATCGGGCTTTCGCTCGGGGCCCTATCCACGGAAATCCTTTGTAAAGCCGTATCTAATATCGCGTTCCTTCATACATCGGCCACCCGCACCTAATCAGGCGTTTGTTGATAAGAGGGAGAGAGGAATGTAGAAGTAGCGCAGAGCAAATATTTCACTATCGGTTCGGTTATCGCTCGTTATACGGACGCTTGGCAGTAAGCTCCTGCGTCCTCGCGTGAACGTGTCGCGGCAGCTGCAAAATTCAAGTTCGACGGAACTTCAAACTCGGTCTCAACTGGCTTCTAGCTTATTTCGACCACCGAGTACACATTTTCGGTAAGCTCTCTGCGATATTGATGTTTACACGTGACAGGTAACTCAGTATCAACTTAGAGAATTCCGTTAAACTGAACTACATTTCGGCGATTAGCAGTCGTTTCGTCCAGCGGACGTTTCATACTATAGAGTTTCCACGACGCCGTTTTTACGCATGATCCTGTTTCTGCTCTCTCCTTGAGAGAATGTACTCAGGAGTGTAAGGCTGATGCGGCTGGCAGGAATAAGCGAGAGGATGGTGGTCAGGGCATGTTTGTTCGTCGATCTTAGTGTTTTAACCCTCGCTTACAAAGGGGCGTTTATGCTAATGTAGGAACCGATGGAACGGTGCCTTGACCCCGTTCCCAAGCAGTGTGTTTACCGCGTCTAGGAAACTTTGTCCTTCAATCTCCGTCTGATGATGTCATAAAAGTGTCAGGCTGTCTCCCGCCGCAATCCTGGGGGTGTCGCATCAGTGTTGGTGCTTGTGGCCAGTTCTGTTGCAAGTCGCCCACCAGTTTGACAGTCCAAGGAAGATTCAGCAGCCAGGAGTTGGGACTCCAGGATGAGAGAGACACTCCCGCTCAGTCGTACTTTTTGGCAAGTTTTCTAGCGCCAACCTCCAGGATTGCGACATCCGACAGCTTGGAACGACGTCTACTGTGACGTCATTTGTTGGCACACCGGGACCTCCTTTGATGTATTGCCGGCAAAGGACGCTAAACACACCAGTCCAATATGTGTTCCAGGAACTGTCCCAGTACAGTTCTCAACGAAACGAAATGGAGCAGCGGAGCGCCTGGCGCCATTTGGCAGACGCCGTGCTATCTCGTGTCGCGAGTCGCACATGCGCACAGCTGAGCCAAGAACTCGGTGGCTGTTCCTGCTCGGTGCCCTATTACTGATAGCTGACCAACGCTGGCCATAAACTTGCAACGTGACCGCATCCTCTCTTTTTTTTTATGCTGTAGCGTGCACAGAGACTTTTTTTTTTCCGAAGATTAACGCTGTTCAAAATTGTGATCAATACTCGCAGTGAGCTCACATTTGATACTAAATAAATGTGTTGTGTGCTAGGTTGTGTGCTCTATTTTCATACCGACTAATATAACATGTCTTTTTTGTTCGCTGTTTTACTTTCTTTATATTGTTGGTACAATGTAACCTTGCATATTCAAGGACAGATAAATAATTAAATATGAAGTGTCACACGAGCGTGGAAGAAATGGCCAAGGTTGTGATTTGATTTCGGTAGTAATACCCTATCGGGGGTTGCGCTCCGAGTTCGAACAGCTGTTGACTTCTTGACTCAGCTACGCGCTGTTGCGACTCACGACACGAAGTAGGATTGTGAAAAGGTTTCCATAAAGGCGTCAACAATTCGATTCAAAAGGGCTATTCCGCTAGTAATGAAAAATAGGCTTGATATTGAAGTGGATTAAAACACGCGATCGAATTATGCATACAGGGTGTTTCAGCTAACTTGTGCCAAGGCGTATAGAAAAATGGTGCGCGCTTGGGCGTTGTACCAATGCAGTATTTACACGGTCCTATCAAGCGAGTCAAGATATTTTTAGGGGTGCGCGAATATTCGTGTTTCGAATTCGAATCGAATAATTATTGCCCCAATATTTTGATTCGTATTCCTGGTATTTGAAGTTTCGAATATTTCGATACATCGAATATTCGAAACAGAACTACTGACAAAAAATCTGGTTCATCCAGGACCTCTGTTAATGTGATGAAATCGTTTACGCCGACCCGTGTTAGATCTAACTCAAGACTCCATTCACAATCCTTTGATAAACAAACCAGTGTTTGTAGAAAGTGGTTTGTTTCCTCTCTTCCAGGAACGAAGTAATCAGTGTCTCCACCCTCTTCGATCCGTTCGACAAAACCTTTTAACCCCGCACGTCGCCTTTTCAAATTTAAGTATCGTGCGTCGTGCAGCCAGTTCTACGCGATATAAACCAGGTCAGCGATAGCAGAACCGATCTCTTTCGCAAAGCCGTCGCTCCCCACTGCTTCGACAAAGGTGCCAGGGCTAAGTAATGCTAATCGCCACCCGATTCAGGCGGTTCAGTCAAAATCGTACAACCCTCCAGCGCGCTGCTTAACTTAGGTGGATGGGTGAACTCAGCCGTCAGCCGTGTCTCGTGCTTGTTGTTTATGTGTGGTTATTAATACTGTTTTTCCCCGGCCGAAGTGCCTGTTATGTGAGGGAGGTTTATTGTGGAGAAGACGCCATGTAACCGAAATTTGAGATCCACATAAAACAAAATCCCCAGATGGTCGAAATTAATTTCCAGATCTCCGCTCGCGCTAGCCAGATACCCTTCGTTGGTTTGGGACGTAAATTCCACAGATTTTCCTTTTAACAATCGTTCTATTCGTGCTAGCCTCTCTTCCTTCTGTGTACATTCAAAAGAATAAAGGTGTATTACACTGTTTCCCAAGCTCCATCATCACCCTGCGACCCATCAAACGTAATATACTGGCCATGAGGTTCTGTGCTTGCGTTTCGGTCTCGGTTTCGAAAACGTAAACTTTTTTTTTTTTTGCCTTATTAAAAATATACGTGACTCTGTCGCAAAATAATAGTCTCCTAACCAAAAATACAAAAAAAAGCTTTCTTTGGGGGGAGGGCGCGTCAGTGTTGTTTTAAGGTTTGACAAAAATTAAATACAAAAGCGAACTTAACGGAAACGACACGATATTGGATGATTTTTAGCACACATTACAACTTTTGCATTGAAACGATGGCGAACAAATTGTTATTTAAAACGTTAGTTAATCAATACTCTAATCGTCCAGATTGTCGCATTACAAAACAGCTTAACTCGCTCCATAGGACCCTGAATAATACCGAGTTGGTTCGACACGCGAAGTGTGAACCAGCAGTTTTCAGTCTTGGCACAAGTTAGCTGTAACAATATCAGTCGATGGCCTAGTTAATTAAACATCTCAAAAACAGGCGCAAAAGACAAGGACAAGTAGAAACGTGTTTCCTGTCTTCTACTTGTCTTTAGGGCTACATAGGTTTGAGATGAGCTTAAAAAAACTGTATAAGCGGTATGCATATATAGTCACGTACAAAACAAGCGTGAATGGCGGAGTGACACCTCTCCCAATCATCTTGCCACTCAACCAGCAATTCCTGTATAACGAGGCCGTGGTGCTGGGCCGGAGTGGGGATATTTTTTGCACGTGCGCCCCATCAGCGATCGTCTCGGACTCGTGTTCAGTCGGTGGCAGGACGGTTCCCAACCGAACGGCGACGGAGAACTCCTGTGCACTCGATCCGTGTCCCAAACTGGCCTCGGGTTTGTAACCCAGAAACTCCAGCACTTCGGCCTTGTTATCTAGCCAGTGTTGATTTAACGGCTAGAAGCGAAATCTTCCGAAGATGTGGAGCTTGTGGTGCGTTTCCAACGTGCCAAATACCATGGTAACGTAATTTTTGTTTCGAGAACATAACTTCCATTACAGTGCTACTTTGCAGTAACGCCTTAAACAGACTTTTTCGCGCTGCTAACAATAAGGAAACATCCATAGTGTTGAATTTGATCCTCTGTCTACAAGGAGATACCCAGTGACTCGCAGCCCTCAGATTAAATATTTTTAAGCCAGAAAGACTTCTCCTGGCTGAGGAAGTGGCATTTTAATTTTGTCGGATGCAGTTGTCACTACTTATTCAAAATAATTGTAATCTAATGGCTTCAATTCCCATGGACTGTATTAACACTAAATATTTTTAGAGCTGTTTCCAAGCGGAGAGCGTCCTGAAATGTATCAAAGATATGATAACATGGCCAGTTTTAATACTAATGTCTACGTTCCTTAAAGATAATCGAACCACTGATCGCTCGCTCACTAATGACACCATATTCCCGCGGCGTTTGTTAGCAGACTTGTAGTCTGTTTTTATCTATTCGTGTTACCGAAATACCTCAGTCGCCCAAATTGTGGTTGGCGCACTAAGGCCTATGTTTCTGCCGCGCCCTAAAACCCCAAATTAAATTAAATTCAAATAGTCGGAGGAGTCGAAAACAGGCTGCATAATTTGTGCATGCCTCCCTATTTTTTTGTAGGATTCAGATGTATTTGTGCCATAAACTTTAACTGATGCTTTGAGACCTTAAAGACGTCAGATTGTAATGATATTTAATTACGCAAAATGAAGCCGGCCATATACATGTCTGTCTTTATCGAGTCGTAAAGTATTAAGCCAATGGTTGATATAACGAGACCCTTCCATTCCGTAGGTTCGAGCCACGTCATCGAGGAGAGACCCGAGGCCGGGCTCGACGGTGGCACATCCAAGATGAGGTCCTTCTGCGTTTCCGGATTCTCTGACGCCCTGGACTGGAGGCCCATCCTCTTCCAGGAGTCAGCCATCGCTCACTGCGCGTGCGCACTGTGTGGACTCGTGTCCCTCAAAGCCATCAGGCTGTCCTGTGGCCACACGCTCTGCCCCGAGTGCCACGAGGAGTGTTCACGGCAAGGGAGCACCTGTCCCATCGATGAGGAATCCTTCAGCGACGATGACTGCTACCGAATCGACCTTTCAGTGGGCTTCCTCGCAAAACGTTGGGTGAGCGCTGATGTGATGTTTGTTGTGGGAATTATAAGCAACAGGGAGTTAGTGCCTCTCCACTGACATTATTGCATTGGGAAACCACTTGACTTGTGCTGCAAGAGTGCTGAACAAATTTTTGCCATTTAGTTCCCAGTGGTAACTACATTGGCGTATCAAACCCCTATCTTAGTTTCAACAAACGTGCGAGCAAAGCAAAAAATACAGCAGCGAGAGTCAAGCCATTCTGAGCTCTCATGTAGCGCACGTGTGCCCGTACCAGTGAAAGCTCCGTTCACTTCAGCATCCTCGCACTTTAAGCTACGGCTGTTCCGGATTCCTGATTATGAAATAGGAATGTGGTTTCTTTCGTTGACATTACACTAAAGTGTGGGCTCAAGTTATCCTCCTCAAAATGTTTACTTTTTGAAACACGTCGGCCTCCGCACTTACCTCTGTGCCATGCTGCGTGTAACCGACATCTGTCGGATTTGGCGCAGCACACGAGGAAATCATATTTGAGGAAACATTAAAACGAGAAACCCAATCAAAAACAAACTGCCATCATTAACACAAATACCTCTTACTTATCAGTAATCAAGAGAATATGGGTTTGTGTGTTGTAGCTAGAAATTGTTTCTCAGGAGTGTTTCCCCTAAGTAAACAAAAATATATTATTGTATTCAGAGATATATTAAAAATATAGTTAATAAAGAGACCTTTGTGCGCCTTATACGCCCCTTACACAAGTTATATAAATTGTATTATGTAATTGGGCCAACCTATAATTTTTTTGATAGGGATGTTTTGACTTCTTGCCTAATAGGATTTCTTCCTTTTCATATTTGCATTTGCGGATATTTAGAATTACGCATGCTTCAAAAAGCAGGTTCAGAATATCCAAAGTACTTCGTTTTCTATCATTGCAATCATGGCGATAGCAAAGCAAAGCGTACGACATATATGCATATCTGGATTCGTCGTAACTACGCCGAAATGTCGCCGTAAGCATAGCTAAAGAGTGGATTTACTGCAGTCGTGGAAACCCGACATCGGCTAATTACACGCAGCATTATTACAAAGTAGGTATGGGTAGATTTTATGGGGCATGCTGCTCTTCGTTTTGGGATGAAACACCCCAAACGTCCGAAAATTGCATATCTCTAGAACCGAATGCTCTACCAGTTATAAACGAAGTTCATAATAAGTTAAACAGGGAAACAATGGTGATAGAAAACATTTAAACAATTTTCATATACTAGTTATCAAAAATTAAAAAAAACAGCATGACCGGTAAGGTAACCTTTGTGAGCTTTGTCTTAAGTCTTGACGTTGAGCATGCTTTTCCATGGATGCGAGATTGAGAATATGTAGCAGTGCGTAGCACTACGACAGTCCTAAAAAACTCACGAAGTAATGTTACATTACACTGTGAGTAATGTAAGCAAGATATGGAAGTACAAAGGTTCTCCAGCTCACCAGGTTTACGTGTCATTAACATTATCCGACTTAAACAGTGATACCCCTTTGTTCGTATTTTCTTGGCACGATCTCAAGTGAATAGAGTTTTCGATCTTTTTTTTTGGTCTCACCAAGGCGGCCTGCTGGAACAAGTCTAACGGCTGCAACTTCGAGGGTCCCATTTGCAGTCTCTTGAAGCACTACATTGAGTGCGCTTTCCACGTCGTGTCCTGTCCTCGGTGTCAAGTGTCCGTGCTGAGGAGCGAGATTGTAGGACACTGCAAACATGGTTGCCGCGTACCCGCCGTTGCGCCCGTAGTGGACACAGACCGTGCGGCACAGGAATGCGACAGCATCGAGCAGACAAGTAATGAAATCAAAGAAGCGTTGGGGAAGCTCTCTGAAGACCTGTCCTGTCTGCACACCAGCCTGAACCTGTGCCGGGAGGACATCAGAAAAGCAGAAATTATTTCGAAAGAACAACTGGAAGCTCAGTCTGCGACACTTATTGGACACTTGTCCAGATTGCACATCGAAGGACCTTCTCTTGCAGAAGGCGGATTGAGTGACGTCGCTGTTAAAGTGGAGAAGGGTAGTCAGTCCGGAAACTTCAGCGCAGACGCCGAACGCCCACTGCACGCCACAGAGAGCACGTGCCAAGGAATGCATCCTGATCACCAACGAAGGGAATTTTACTGGCACTTAAAGGAACTCGAAGCAATGAAGAAAGAAGCAATCGAGGATCATTTGGTGGTAGCTGAGAGCCCCAGGCACTATTTGAGAGGATATAACGTGTCCATTGTATGCAATCTTAGAAAGTACTTTCTGTACGACAACCCCGTGTATTATTTTTATTTAAAATTTTATGTGGGAGCCTATGATTCAAGCCTTGAATGGCCGTTCAGCAAGTCTGTCAGGGTCACAGCCATTCACAGCAGGGACGAAAATTGGACTCGTACTCGCACATTCTATGAGTGTCTAGGGGATTTTGACAAATTGCAGAGGCCAGACGGAAATTCCTACAGAAGTTTAGCATTCTTGAATTCGTGGAGCCTGAATGATCTAGACATGCCCGGGTTTGTTGAAAATGGCTCACTGCACCTGTCCTTCGAGGTCGTGTAATTAAAGCCTGCTGACGAACAATACATTTAAAATAGGAAACAATACTCTGTTAAAATTAAAATTAGCTTATTAGCTGTCGCTCAAAATCGCACTGTTTAATTTACTGTACACTTTTACAGCTGTCTCGGTTTATTGTTTGCTAGTGCTGAATCGCCTTTCAGGCATAGTGGGGAAAAATGTAGATCCTGATGTATCAGTATAACCCGTTTTCTAAATCGTGCAGGTTTTGCTGTTGACTTAAATTAGACATTTCGTATAAAAATAAAATAAAACAAGATAAAAATAGCGATTTATTATCATGATTATCTGAAATATTTTTTTTTTATATTTTTAATTTGTTTCACTTACACTGTAATCAATCAACAATTATTGGAATGTGTGAGGACGTATGTGCTCTTTTGAGAGAAAGGCTGCGCTCTTCTGGGCCAAAATAAAATTGGAGTGGTGAGCTTTATCCTTATCTTGCACTTATTTCTTCGGGCACGCTGTGCCATATTGCGAGAAAGAGAGCGAAAGAGAGAAAATTGTGAGCCGTTCCACTCCGCCACACATGATTCACCAAGAGAAACACAAAAGCACTTTAACAAATGTTTATTTACAGCATATATACATCATTGTGAAACGGTAGTGACGATTGCTTTTTGAACACTATGATATACACTAATGGGTTCCATTACAACTTTGGTGAGATTATTTGCTAAAGTTAAATATATACACATAAAGGTTTACATATATAAATGCTGCTGCTTTTATATATGTAAAGCAGTGACGACCCCCGACTCGAGCGTGAGAAGGCCCATTGTTCTCGGATGTGTCTCCCTTATCACACGTTTCGACGTCTATCTTTATCAAACTCCATATTGCCGCGCGCAGGACCAAGGAAGCAACGCTCGGTCACGGACTTCTAGAATATTGGCGTTTATTCTTGCTCCGGACGTAACTTCAATCATTTATTCCTGCTCTCTTGTTCTCGAAAGTGCCTGTTCATTCTCGCCCCGAGCGTGCGATGCTCTAGCCTTCTTTGCCGAATCTTCGAGATAGTGACGCACTCGAGATACGACTTATCGAGTCAGTCTCGCTCTGGCTTGCTGTTACGCCGCCGAAACGCCGCCCGCTTTTGTGCTGCCTCGACGCTCGTTCTTTATTTTTGTTCGACCCAAGTTCGTCGATCAAACCTTCATTTTCAGTTCACTGTTCGTCCTCTCGTCACCTTCATTCGTGACAATATCGCGGTGACAGGGAGTATATGCATTCCGATACAATGAAGCGCTTTTACATGCAATTTACTTTCTGCACACGGATACCAAAAATGCCTGAAACCCAGCCATATACAGCTTCGCGGTACAACGAAAAAATACCCAAGCAGCACACCATTGTTGGACCAACATGGGCCCGCCACTGGCAAAACTTGGCTCCAATATTGACCTAACGTTGGTTTTTGTCGAAAGCGCTACCCGATCCAATGGTGGACCATTCACTAATGCCAATGTTGGACCAAGATTCGACCAATATTTGAACCAATATTGGACCGTCATTTATGCCATCGTAGGACCGCCTCTTAACCAACATTTAAGCCAACATTGGGCCACAATTTAACCAACACCTAAGCCATCATTGGACCACTACTGGTTGTGGGTCTTACAACCAATATTGGCATCCAAGTTTAAGAATTGACTTATCCAATATTTGCTCCCAACCTAACGCTCTGGATATTTCGATTTCGGCATCCGATTTTAAGCTCGAGCTGCACTATTTTCGGCAGCCATTTTAGCGGGCATCCAGCTTTCTTTTCCAATGTATTTATAGTGTTCAGTAGAACAATATACACATCTAAAAAAAGCTGCTGTAGACAAGCCACATTCACTGTGGAAAATATTAAGTCAATATTACATGCAGGTGTTAGAGCCTCGACATGTGAAACGGGGACCAGTGAAGGTTTAAAAGGGAGCGTTTAATACACGTCTGGCGGGTACGCCTGCCCAGCAAAAAGAACGGTGCGCCACGCGGGTGGTGGCGCGAGCTTGGGGTCAGTACGTCTTCTTTTGCGAGAGCGCTAACACTCGGCCATCTGAAATTCAAGTGTCCTCATTTGATGTTTCTTCAATGTCAACATCAAAGGTGTTGACTCGTTTCAGCTTGTGGACAGGAGCTGTTGGCACGTAGAAACGTTGAGTCCGCTTGTGGCCAGGTATATCCTCAATGCGGTAGGTGTCATTAGAAAGTCGCATCGAGTTTCCGCTGCAAGTGCGACTTCTTGTTCTTTTTCTTCTTTTTCGAGCCTCCGCTGTTGCTCACGGAAGGTTTGCTGTTGTAGCCGCTGTCGCTGTTTTTGTGCTGGTGATTCGTATTGTGGTGAGGTCGTTCCCTTGGTTGTCTTCTTGCCGACTCGATTTCGCTGTGCACCCGTTTGCGGCTGCCCTTGCCTCCTTTCTGCTTGTTCGGTGGTGCTGGCCAATTTCCTTCTGACTGTCTACTCTGATGTTGAGACTCGTGAGGGTCGTCATAGGAAATGATGCAGGGCGTAACCGGATTGCCCCTCTTCGTCATGTGGCATTGGTGACCAAATTGGCCTTGGCCTGCGCAGTTGTAGCAGTAGCGTTCCTTAATTTGCCGCGTCTTGAAAGGCGCTCGCATGATAGGACCGTCCTCTGTTGTAAGGTGGTATCTCCTCCAAAGATCATGGCAAAGCTGAGGTCCTGTTCGTACATCTTCCGCTTCGATCGGTTCCAGGAGATCCGTCGTCCTACGGTTGATGGCGATTTCAGATATTTCTGAACACCAGGAGGCTCTGGCTGCTACATCGCCTTTCGAAATATCGACGTTGGAATTTGACATGTTCAAAATAGGCAAAACTGTATCGCCACCTTCTGTGACGTTGATTACACAAGCAGGCAAACAGTGTTCCTTGCCTTCTTGCATCTGCAACTGTGCGTCAACAAAGACGTGTCCTGCCGCAGAGACAAATGTTTGATTGCCACTTGATCTGGAAATGCCGCACACTTAACTACAGGTTTTCCCGCTCATCTTAATCCAAGCGACGTCCAATTTAATCCCAGTACCACCCAATTTAATCCAAGCACCACCCAATTTAATCCTTGCGCTACCCACTTTAATCCCGGGGTCAGTCAATTTAATCCACAATATATAGTATAGACCGACACGCTGTTTACAAACAAACCCGCGTTTGCCCACACCAGGTGTGGGCACTGCGCGTGCGCAGAAACCGAATTCGCGTGAAGCGAAGCGTCTGCGCATGCGCAGTGCCGTCGACAGCGCCACCGCAGCTGCGGGACGTCAGGGCCGCGTGTTGGTCTATATGCAGTAATTGCCCGCAGTGGTCGTGTTTTGCTTACACATTTGGTAACTTAGAATAATTGTTTATACACTTAGATTTTTTGGGGGACAACTGATCATGGAGTTACTAGTCCCACTTTTGACGAGGCGGAATTGATATGTTTATTACTCTTTTTTGTAACCTGGAGTTATTATGGCGCACTCGAATTTATTTTAGCTGAATGGACGTTTTGTTGAATCTTTTTTATTACTCAACTTATCATTGATACAATTCAGATGACATAAGTATAATTGCAATTTATGATTACTCTTTTGATTACTTCATGCTATTATTGCTCCAATTGATCTATAATAAACTCAGTTGACATTATTATTCCTCTTTTGATTACTTCGAGCTACTTTTGACCCATTGGCCATAAATTCGAATTAAACGCCATTGTAATGACTCTTCATTACTTTCAGCTTATATTCAACAAATTGAATTTTTATGTAACAATTATTAATTGACATTATGATTACTTTGATTGCTTTGAGTTCTCAATTCAACTGAATTTAATTCGGCCTAAGTGACCTTTGGTGACTTCTTTACTTTGTGTAATTATAGCGCCAATTTATCGGTTGTGAGCTCAGTCAGTCATTATTATTATTCATTTGATTACTACGAGTTACTTTTGATCCAGGGGACCTTAATTCGGCCTATTGATAATGCGATGACTGTTATAATTTATTGGGGCTAATATTTAATAAATTATTTATTATTCGCTCAATTGACATTGCAATTACTTGTTTTATTACTTTGAGTTACTATTGACCTAATGGACTTTAATTCAGCCTCATTTACATTTTGGCTACTCGTTTTATTACTTAGTGTTATTATACCTCCAAATGATCTATAATGAACTCAGTTGACATTATTATTACTCTTTTGATTTCTTTGAGTTACTTTTAACCCAGTGGACTTGAATTAGACCGAAATGACATTAGGTCGACTCTTGATTACCATGAGCTTATCTTAATACACTTATTTATTATGAGCCTAATGTATATTATGATTACTCACAGCCAAAACAGCAGAACTTGTAGCAGCCTCAGAAGAGCGCCGGCGCCCGCGAACCAACAGATCACCCAAGCCCGCTGACTCTCCTGCAGACTGCAGCGCCCCTCGCGGTGGCGAAGATTTTCATCGCAACTCGCGCCCCTTTCTGACATGCCGCGCATACGGCGCCCGTCACACTTTCCCTTCTAGCCACCATAGTCTTGGCTCGGAGTCGGTGCTCTTAAAACAGTCTTCGGGTTCGTTGACGCGTTGTCCGTCACTTTTAAGTTCTACATGCTTTACACGAAAAAGAGGTACTGGTCCTGTTTTTTGTCCTTCTGGACTTTTGGTACAGCCTGATCGCTATTTCATTGTGTGGATATCGCGCTGATGTCTTTTTAAAGTTTTATTCACTGTTCATTCTCCTTGATAGTCTTACGTTCTGCTCAGGAATTATACATGTCAATTAGCTGCAAACCAAAAGTCAGTATGTCCTCGGTCGTTTCTAATTGTGTCGTACTACTAGAACGCCCAACAGTGATTTTTGCGTGGACACATTGATGTATCACCACAAACTCCGACCAACGATTGACGACGAACAAGTCCTTGTTTGTCGTGTATGTATTCATTTCAAAACCTCGTAGCGCCGCCGTGCTGGCACAAGAGTGAGAGAGGGGCAACATAAAAAGGACGTCAATTGCCTGACAGGCACAAAATAGGCCCATCTGACTTATATTGTCGCAATCGCAGAGCGGCAGTCCCACCGGCCAATTTCAATCACTTCTATCCTGTGCCGAACCTTTGAACGTGTAATTAATCAGCGCCCTGTTCGTTTCCTAGACAATAATAATCTTCTTTCTGCTTCCCAGCATGGTTTTAGACCTAACCGAAACTGCGAGACTGCCCTTGCTACTGTCGCACACTATGTGAGTAACAATATGGACAACCGTACGCCGACAGACTTGATCCAACTGGATCTGTGCAATGCTTTTGACACTTTGGACCACTACATCCTCCTTCACAAAATTGCACAGCGCGGGGTGTGCGGCTCCCTACTGCTTTGGTTGAGCCGCTTTCTAACTGGCCGTGCCCACCGCGTGCTGTTTCATGGCGAGGTCTCTGACAACTTCACTGTCACCTCTGGGGTACCCCAGGGCTTAGTTTTGGGGCCCACTCTCTTTCTATTATACGTCAAGGACATGCCTACATCTAGCGAATGTCTGCTTGTCCAATACACAGACGACACCACTATTCTGGCCCCAGTAACATCGCCCCTCTCTGTGTCGGGCGTCCAGGACTTCCTTGACCAGATCGGCTACTGGGCTAGAATCAACAACCTCACGATAAGCCAGCACAAAAGCGCTGCAATGCGCCTCACCAGCAATCGTTCTGGTTCTCTCCCTGCTTACTCCCTGTCGGGTGCTCCGATTGCCGTCGTTCAGTCGCTTCCTATCCTGGGAGTTGTCTTCTCTTCTTCTCTCGACTTCTCTCAGCACATCACCAACACTGTCTCAAAGGCACACTGAACTCTCGGTTTTGTTACCCGTGTATCAAGGGCCTGGGGCCCTGAGACGTTTTGTGCACTGTATACTGCCTTGGTGCTGCCTAGGCTCGAGTACTGCTGCTCTGTGTGATGCCCATTTCAGGCCCACCTGGTGGACAGACTAGAAGGCGTGCAACGTGGGGCCACCCGGACTCTCTATTTTCGCATGCTGGGCCGGCGTGCCCCTCCACCCCCGTACGAGGCTCGGCTTAAGGCTCTTAGGTGGCAGAGTCTCCGGCACCGCCGGACTGTGGCTCGGGTTGGACAACTGTGTCGGCTGCTCGACGGGTCTATGGAAGGTACTCCACTTGGCTCCTACATTCGAATAGGGAAGACTCCACTTGGCTCCTACATTCGAATAGGGAAGCGATCCGGCCAGCCAGATCCACAGCTTGCACGTACTGTGCGCCATACCAATTCTGTGCTCCCGGCTGGCCTTAGGGACTTTTTGGCCGCCCTTTTGTCTGTTCGTTCCCCCCTCCCTACCGACCGGACAGAATCAGCCGCCCTTTGCCGCGCATTCTCGCAATCCCTTTTCTAGCGTGTACATGTTGTTATGATTTTTCTGTTATGTTTTTGTCCTTGCTTTCTCCTGCCCCGGGTGGTTGGCTAGCAGACGCACAAGCGTACGGGCTTTCGCCTTTCTGTTCTAGCCGAGCAAGCCACTCGGGGTAAAACGTCTTTGCAAATAAAGATTATTATTATTATTATTATTACCAAAGAACGCTGACAGCGAGGTTTGGGCACAATATTTTCGCACTCAGAACTGTGGCTGGCTCATATATGACGATAAGTTTATTTTCCCTTACCTTGTACTGAGGACCACGATGAGGCTATCAATACTCTATTCACTTTTTTATGTTAAATATTAAAACAATGAAACGTGAGATCAATTACTTATTGTGCTGACAATGACTCCAGTCAGCTTCCATTTGTAGATACTCCAGTCTCCAGTTATGTCACAAGCCACACAAAATGACTAGCCTCTCAACTCTCCCACAACCAGTCCTGTAAGTGACAATGATCCCATTTGTTATGGTTTATCCTCTTCATCTTTCATACCAGTATGTCTGCAAACACTGGCGGTGGAGGTACCTTGGGGTGGAAGTAAAATGGCCTTGTGAATACACTGGCCACGCGAAAAGTCAACAACACATAAAGAAGCGGTTGATTTAAAATCTTTAATCAAGAAAACCAACTCCCTCTACAGATACTATGTTTGTCAGTGTGCATTTCGCCCAGGGAGTTAAACACAAAAGCCATGTCATCCAACACTCCTTGTTTGTCTATTTCATAGTCTTTTGTTGCCATCTTAGGTCCCTCTAGAGAAACAAATATGCATTGAGTGTGCTCTACGTCGTGTGCGCCAGGTGGGTCGGTGAGCTCCGACAAACAGGTAGTCTATCCAGTCTAATCTTTTGCTTGTTTTCGTTGCTTGCTGTTCGTTGCACTAGTGGAACGGCTGCTGTTTTGTTGCACTAGTGGAAAAATTGTTGTTTATAGCCCTAGTGGAATGAGGCTATAATACTTTTGGTGCACAACCCCAGTGCAGACGATGATTGGACGCGCTCAGCAGCGGCTCCGGGAGTCAAAGAGCTCTCGCTCCTTCGACTAGACAGCAAAAAGCGACTTTCTGTGCACGCTGCTATAGAGTAAGAGTCGCACTCTCGTTCACAGAGTCCTGAGATGGTGCGCAAGGAGTGAAAGGAACGCGGTATTACGTTTTTCCGGATCGCTGACGAGTAGCACAAGAAAGACAGGACACAGATGAAGCAGAACACAGGACGAGCGCTAACTTGCAACTAAAAGGTTTACTGAAAAATTCTGCCGAGCAAACATATCTAGTGCACACACACGTGGCACAATGCCCCAGCTATCTTGATGAATAACGACGACACAGCGTCTAACGCAAAACAAAACACGAAGTTATCTTCATGATTTAAGGTGGCAATAGAAACAATGTTGTCGTGATCCATGTATGTGCACTAAACAATAGAGCTTCATGATGTAACAGGAAGGGCGCAAAATGTGCATTAAAGAACCCCAATAAGGAAATCGCCTTTACTCTACGCAACCAAAACAGAAAAAACCTAATCCCTCTTTATAAAATCATACTCCTTTTTCATTAAATGAACAAATGCGACGCTAATACACGAGTCGTAGTCACAGTCGTGTATCAGAGCCGCTTCTAGCACCCCCCCTTTCCAACCTTCCTTTTCAACGCCCCCCCACCTGCACACCGTAAGATCCATACAAGGTGAGGTATTTGGACTGCCTGGTCGAATTACTGGGAGTAGGCCTTCCCAGAGCCACCAATGCCTTCTCGGCGAACATAGAGGGACTTTTACTCAGTACCACATAACAAACGTTTGGTAGCAGTACATGAGCTGATTGAAGCGACAAGCCCTATTTCCTTTCAGAACGCCTGCGGGGTCACAGATGAGGCTTTTCTAGAGGTGTTATATTGCTGTTTGATTTCCACGCTACTTTGCTTTCATGACAAAGTGTATGTTCAGGAGCGCGGCATTTGTATTGGATCCTGTACTGTGTGAAATATTTCTTACAAAGTTTGATCACTCGATTTCAGTTGCCTTAGTGGACATTCCAATTGTAAAGGTATGTTGATAATTTTATCGTTTTCGTTAGTACTCAATCAGAGCAATGCTTGGACTCGCTAGCCCAGTATATTTTAAAGGTTTTAGCAGCTGCTTCAACCATCTGAAGGTCACCCTGGGGCTTCCGGTGGACAGTTTTCAGTTTTTAGACATCCAGTTGTCGGTCAACTCTGCTGAACATGTGTGCTGGATGTACATGCCACGGAAAAAGAAGGCCCTATTGCCTTATGACTCAGCCCACTCGAAGTTGATTAAGAGGGGCATCGCTTCGTTATGCCTATAGTCGGCACTTCTGAAATCCTGCCTGCATACCCTTCATAAGAGTTTTGACCTTCAGGTATTATGCCTGAAACAGTCAGGGTTCTCACCATTTGTTTTGGAGGGAGAAGTGGAATCCCTTAAAGGGACACTGACGGGGTATTTACGCTTGCTAAGGTTTTTATTTGTAAATGACACATGAGAGCCCAGCTACACAACACAATTTGCGGCTCGAAATTCGTTTTCTTTCTGCCCGAAATCTGCCGATCGAGAACTGGACGGTTTGAGTCGCAGTCACACTCTTCTCCGTGGTCGCGTGCCGATTTCTTTGGTTGAGACACAACCACCAAAAATAATCAAAGTCGTGGGTCATCGAAGGCACACACCCGATGCTAAAAATAGACAAAAAATATGGTACCCAATTTTTGTGGCTTGTAAAAAGCTGCAAATATGTTGAATAAAAAAAGTTGCAAAACCACATAGACAAAAAAATATGATACCCATTTTTTGTGGCTTGTAAAAAGCTGCAAATATGTTGAATGAAAAAAAGAAACGGGTTGCAAAACCACGTGAGTTTTGATAACTTTCTCCTCCTCTCTATTTCTTCTTCCCCAGTCCAGTTTCGGTTTCAAGCAGTTGCATTTTTTTACGTTACTAAAAATATACATGACGCTGTAGCAAAATGTTGATAGAGTAGTCTTCTGACACAATAATGGGTTGCCTGTAAAGCATTTTTTTGGGGGTGTCACTGTCCCTTGAAGAAGTTAAGAGCCATAACACTGTACTAAGGAAACATCACAAAACATTTGAAGTCATGCCTTATGTACATAAAATATCGCACAACTGAAAAGAGTAGCAGCCAAATTCTGTGTGGTTGTTGTCTTTAGGGCCCTTTGAGAGTTCTCCAATATCTCAAATGGTCAGCGGACCAAAGGTCAAGTTGCTGGTTTGTGGTAAGAGGCGTGCTAATCAGTGCAGCCTCACTTATCAATGGTTATGGTTCACACCTGTTAATGCACATTGAACGGTGTGCCATTGGCGGGGCATAGGAAAGGAAGGTTGGAAAGGGAGATGCTAGAAGCGGCTCTGATACATGACTGACCAAGACCCATGTATTAGCGTCGCATCTGTTCTTTTGATGAAAAATAGTACAATTTTATTGGTAGGGCTTGGCTTTTTTTTTTTTGGTTGCATAGAGTGCGGGCTGTTTCCTTATTGCGATTTGTTTTTAATGCACCTTTTGTGCCCTTCCTGTTGTGTCACGACGCTGTTTATTGTGTAGTGCACATACATGAATCGTGACAAACTTGTTTCTGTTGCCGTCTTCAATCATGATATAACCATTATTTTTTCGTTACGTTTTCTTCATATTTTTTGTTGGGTGTTTTTCCGCACCTTGTGTTGCACTGCCAGTGCTCCTGATGTAAACTTGCTTTTGTGCGTGCCTGCTCGCAAGTGCAATGTGCCTGAAATAAATGGATGGATTTGTAAAGTTGTGTGCAGGGAGTTTTATTGTCGGGTCTGCTGCATATATAGTCGACCATGCTGATCATCTGGGAATGTCGTGCCTCGTATATTTTCCCTACTGGCTTCAGAAAAATTTGGCATTCCATAATTTGACTGCACATGGCCCAGGGGAGGTCGTGCAGCCAGAAGTGTCGGTATTCTGTAGTGGAAATTTGGGTTGATGGAACCTCGCAAGTGGTTAACATCACCAAGTTTAGAAAAGAGGACAAACCGAGATGAGAGTGCTTATTTTCGTAGCTGCTGGAAAAGGAAACCTCAACGGCAATGTTTAAAACTATGCCCAACATGCAGTGCATCTTTTTGCGGCTGCATTTTGAAACCTTGTTGCTGAAGCAAATTTCACACTAGCTGGGTTTGGTTTCCCTTTATGTCTAGACTACCTATTCACTAGTGCCTGGTGCCAGTTTGGCCAGCTTTCTGTAGTCGCAAAGAAAGATGGAGGTCAGGCAGGCAAAGCCAGCCCTCGCACTGTGTCTAGCACAGGCTCCAAGTCACTCGGGCGAAGCTATCGGAGGCTTGCGGACATGTGTGAATACGATCCTTTGCAGATATTCTGAGGTGAGCATAGCTAGGACAAATCTGACATCTGCTGTCTGCAGCATGCGTACACATAACAGTGGGCATGTGTGCATATCACATTGCAGGGGCTAATTGGTAAGCACAGCAAGGACAACCCTTGACATCAACCAATTCATTCACACACGTGCCCAGTCGTCGCTGCAGGTGAGGACGATGACAGTAAATGGCCAGTCGGCTTGTGGAATAATTTCTCAACGCCCCCTTCCTTCGCTAAATTTGTAAAACAATCGCTACACTTCGCGTCACCCCACTGTGTGTATACGAGTGCGTGCACGCTGCCCGCGGACATGCTTCAGCCCCTCGAGTGCTCGCGCAAAAAAAAAGCACTGGTCCATACACAAATTATATAGGAGGCTCTGACTGGTCGAAGCAGCTGCGTTCACGTTTTAGTACCTTTTCCAGTGGAGCACAAAAAAAAAAAAAAACTGACATCGGATATAGATACCTTTCGCCGAAGGCTTGACAATGCACTTCTCCATTTCAACTAGTTGCGGGGAGCGCGATTGATTCTTGCAGAGGCGTGACAGTGTATATGCAAAGCACAATTCACACGTGCACTCGCGGTCCAGATCACCGCTCGTGCTCCGTTGGCGTCCTACATACGTACCTGGCGCGATTCCTGTTGAGGCCAGCAATGGGCGAACGATGTTACACCCGTGAATAATGCTGCCAAGCGGCGAGGACAGACTACACAACACCGCAGCGGTGCGTCGAGCGAATGAAAACAACCATTAGCTACACTGGACGTTTTAGCAAAAGACAAACGAGCTGGGTTTACTTCCAGGCCGTAAATAACTTCGGAGCGGAGGCAGCGGTCGCGGGTCCTTAGGCCTAAACACACCCTACCGTCCTGGCGTACGTGAACGTTACAGCAGAAAGCATAAAGCGGCCGTAGCGCAGTTGCCCAGTCAGCATTGAGACCTGCGCGCGTATGTTATCCAGTTTCACACCAACGATATCTTCCAATATCTAGCACTGCACCAATGCACTTCTTCGACTGGGGCGTGGAGTACTCCAAGACGGAAGGGCGTCTGCTCCACGGCGGTAGCGGGTGGAGGGGGGCTGCACGCAGCTTAGAAGAGCCCGGAGCGCAGGCGTACCACGTGACTGCGCCAGCCAATCGCGTTATTCTTCTCTCCTCCCTTTCCTCCTCTCCCTCCTTCTTTTCTCTCTCGCGGGGCTCTGCCGTGGGGGGTCTCCGAATACGCTGCCGGCCCTGCCCCCCCCCCCCCCCTTTTCGTTCAGTTGCCTTATAAACGGTGAGAAGGTAGTACGACCAGTGCAGGTGAAAGGTGAAGAGGGTATGAGAGAGGACGTACAGAGGAATAAAGAATGATGAGCCATTCCACTCTGTGAAGGTGCATGACCAGCGAAGCTGTTTAGCACAAGATTGTGACACAAACTTTTTAACAAAGGTACGAACTCCTTTATTGTCTTGATTGGTGATCATCGTGACGAACGGTACGCACACACATGTAGAGGACTATTGCCGCCCGAGGAGCCGGCGGAAACTAGACACGCGTGATGAGACCGCCACCCGGCGGAAGGAAAGGAAACTAGGCACGCAAGCGGCTTGGAACTACGACAAAAAAGGGCGGTGCGCTTCACCCCTCCTCCTCCTTTCCTCCTGCCACTGAATTTGTTCATAGGTGACGTGACACGAACTCGTGACGTCATTTTCCCCGCTAAATTTAGCGGGAAACTGAATTGGTGTTGAGTTTACGTGACGTCAATTTCCACGTTAAATTTAGCAGGAAAATTTCCCTGCCAAATTGAGTGGAAAATTTAGCGGGAAAATTGACGTCACGTGGCACAAAGTCGTTACGTCATTTTTTCGGCTAAATTTAGCGGGGAAACTGAATTGGTGTTAAGGTCACGTGACATCAATTTCCCCACTAAATTTAATGGGATAATTTCCCTGCCAAATTTATGGCTTGGGTCCAGGTGAATTTTCCGTGTGCGGCAGCAAAAATGACGACACGGCTTCTTGACGTCAGGTGACGTCCACAACTTGGTGTCACGTGACGTCAATTTTTCCGCTATATTTAGCGGAGAAACTGCATGGGTGTTGAGGTCACGTGACGTCAATTTCTCCCTAAATTTAGCGAAAAATTTCTCCGCCAAATTTAGTGGAAAAATTTCTCTCGCTATATTTAGTGGGGAAATTGACGTCACGTGACGCAATGTCGGGACGTCACATGACGTCACGAAGCCGTGACGTCATTTCTGTTGTCGCACACGAAAAATCCACGGGACTCTAGCCATAAATAGCTTCGTTGTAAAATTGAGATAGCGAAGTGTTGTAGTATGTCTTCCACCAAGGCCATATGTCCGCTGCAACTAGGGATGTCGCGAACCGGTTGAGGTTCAAAGTCGACCACTTTCGACTTCTCCGAACTTTTATTGGAAAGTTCGAGAAAGTTCGACAAGAATTTGACTGTTATGCGCATGCGGGGCGGACTGGCCCAGCCAGGTTTGGGATAGGATGGTGATGACCTAATGATCACGTCAAACAATATTTCTTCTAGTATGGGCAGCACTGTTTGGTGGTTTTAGTAATATAGCAAGAAAAGATCATGTTATTAACTTTTATTCTATTAGTATTTGTAAATATTGATTGTAAAAAAGTGTAATCACCCAAGTTCGGGTTGTCATCTGGCTGCCAGACTTGTACGTAGTTCAGCTACTCTACTCAAGTTAATGTAGTTTAACTACTTTTCTGAGTAGTTTAGTAACTTTCAATTACATTTTTATTTCGGTAATTAGTAGTTTACTTTAATTACTTTTTTGAGTAACTTCTACTCAAGTCACAAAATACTTTCGAATTTTAGTGGTTGTTTTGCCTATCAACAAACATTCCTGCACAAAGAAGATAAGATGTTGGAAGATCAGCTGATATTTGCAAAGAGTGGGAAGCATGTGGGGTAGGAAGGGGGGTAGAGAGAATATGGTTTGGAGAATTCGACCCCCCCCCCCCCCATACACACACACTGCAACAACACTGCTACGAGGCGCGGAGAGCGAACAGACACGACGCAAGAGAGGCCGAGTAACTGCGGGATTAGCGCCGAAGACTGGCGTTTCTCTGTGTCCCGAAGCTCAAGGGGACTTGAACGATTTGAAGAAAGGGCTGGTCCCCACTTCTCCCCAACGTAGAAACTCTCGCCCACTACAGGAGGTGCACACACCGCATCCTCACTCAAAGGAGGCAACAAAATGCAGCACCTGCTCTGAAACTCATCTGGTGCTTCCGTAGCTTGTCCTGTACTTTAAGAATCGCGTGCTAAAGGGCAACGCAAAGATTACCTTTTTGCGTTGCCTTTCCTCCCAAAACTCAGAATATGCAGATCTTCAAAGATTCAAAGATCATTCGAAAAACCTGCAGTATTTCCCCCAACGTTTTATATATAAAAAATTAAACTAGCAGTGTTAGGAAGTATACTAAGTACATGGTATTTAACGTACTACTGTTTAGAAAAATTGTACTTTACTTGAAGTAAATTCTCTGAACATGTACTTGTATTTTCCGAGGAAAGTAAAACTCCCGACTTTAATGTACATTCCCCGAATTTGAAAACAAAAAAAACGGCGGTATCGTCGTGTGAAAGCGCGCTCTTTCGAGACGTCATCTGGTCAATTCTCTGAGTGAGGTAATGGCGGCTGTAAGACCGATGGAAATAAGTGCCTTATAAGTTGATTATGTCAAATAGCTCGTCAGCAAGAGTAAAACAAATACTCTGCGGCGACTTGGCCTTATACAATATCTGCTGCCATTTCCGTAAAAACCTGAAGCACCTCCGATTACCCCTGGAGCAATGCATACCAGTTAAAAAAAACACTATAAAGGGAATGAAGGGGCATCATGAATGATTGTGTTAAAAGTGATTGTAATTTACCTTGAAATATATTGTATTTATATACGTTGCTTCAAGTACATTGCACCCGGTGTTTTTACTACTTTACTTGAAGCACATAACCTCTCATTTACTTTGTACTTTACTTCAAGTACTTTTAAGATGTACTCTGCGTAACACTGTAAACAAGCAAACACTGTCTGAAATATCAAGCTCAGACAGTGCTAAACCTCAAAGTAGAATTGACACATTCGCAGCACATCATTGACCAAACAAACAAGAAAGTACAAAACAATCAGGCACGCAGAAGCAGAACCACATATTAAAGCATTTTGGGGAAAAAAACAAGCCGATTCATATTTGGCTAGCACAATATTGCTAACGGATCAAAACCTCTGTACTTTCTTTTTACCATAAAAAAACATAAAATTAACTTCAAAAGTTATTCGCTACTTTTTTACGGTAATTAGTACTTTTTTCAATTACTTTCTATTTGAGTAATTTCTACTCTACTCAAATTACTTTTGACTCCAATACTCAGTAACTTAACTTAATTACTTTTTTCGAGTAACTTGTACATGTCTGTAGACTGGCGCCACTTGCGGATTATCAAGCCAAACCCTTTCCTGAGACACGACGCCGCCTAATGGAGGGATCATCACCATCACGGTCAATGTCTCATGGGTTGACAGCGGACTCTTTGTCACCGACTCCTTGGCGCGGCATATCGAGGGTGAGAGCGCCTCGGTGCCGGAATGTGAAGTCCAGCCGCCACTGCAGTGTGTGCGTGCTCGAGGGGATGAGTGGGGGCGGGGCTGGACACGACGTTTGTTGGCAGTTTGGCCACCATTGGCTGCCAACCGCTGGGGTACCAACCGCGACTTTATAAATGGAGTAAAGAAGGGATCGCAAAGGGTGCTCTTAGACGATGTGGATACTTTGTATATATGGATTAAACATAGTTTTTCACGAGCAGGGGGATGGCATCACGTGATTTTTTTTTAAGCCTAGTGGGCTCGGTGCCGACATGAAGTGCTTCGAACGCTTACACTTCCTTGTACTTCAGGTTTTCTCCGCTGCCTGGAATACAAGACGGCAGAGCGATACTTCGGACCACAACAGACCTGGATGACATAGGCATTATTGGCAACCTGAATGACATCGGCATTCCCCCACTACTCGACTTCCTACGACTGTCTACATCTGATGCCTATCAGCCGCCACTGATTGGCATGAACTTCGACGCCAGGGGACCAAAAGTGGGCACGGCCTTTGACTACAACCTACAAAATGAGCCTCCGGTCACTGCCTGGACGGGGCTCGGTGCCGACTTGAGGTGCTCCGATAGCTTACGCTTCCTTGTACTTCAGGTTGGTCTCTCTTATTATGACGTTAACTACCGTTCAAAACAAAGTTACCTGTCGGTGCCGTGCCCCAGCACCATCGCGTATGTGTGTATTCGAGCCATCTCTGAAACCTTCCTATTTCAAGGAGCTGTTGAAGCGTACGTAGTTAAGGTGTTACTAATGATGTCCGGAGATGTCGAGTCCAACCCTGGACCATTCACAGAGCGACAAGCGGAACAGCGGTTCACGGCTATTCCTTATTGGAAAACCCCAATATGAACAGCGTATTATGAATATTGGTTAACAAAATCCTTTTATTGTATTACAATACGATATGAATAGTGTATTGGAAAACTTTACATTTATTGTATTGTATTACAGTAGTAGAATAACTGTACGGATTCGCACAGCTGTCAATCAACGCCCAAAGGGGCGGAGCCAAACCCGATCCGACCAATCACAGCGCAGGAGGGCGGGGCCTAAACCCAATACAACCAATCACAGCGCAGTAGGGCGGGGCCCTTTCCCTCTCTCCCATCCCAGTGACCAATGACAGGCAGTGGGCATCGATGGCCCCGCCCACAGGACATTAGCCAGTGACCAATCGGAGCTCAGCGAGATCCCGTCACGTGTGAAGTCACGTGTCAGGCGCGTGCCAGAAGCGTGTCACTTACCATGACCGCAGACCGCAAACCACAAACCGCAGACCGCAAACCGCAGACCGCAAACCGCAGACCGCAAACCACAAACCGCAGACCGCAAACCACAAACCGCAGACCGCAAACCACAAACCTCAGACCTCAAACCACAAGTGTGGTTGACCAGGTGTTGACTAGAGCACTATATAGCTCCTACGGAGCAGAGTAGCGCAATCCTTTGATCCGCGTGTTTCGCCGACAACATGGCCGACAGAGTAGTTCGGCGCGAGTCACGTGGTATTCAGGGTTCCAGGAGGCGGCCTGCCCTATGGGAGAATACACTGGAGGCCGACTTAACACGGCTGATTAAAAAATAAACGCCAAGTTTACACTTTTTCAAACTAGTCTGTCGTGAAGTTGGTAAAGCACTAAACACTTTATCAAAGTCTTAATTATATGGGACGCGTGTGTAAATTTTGAGAATGCAATTTCCAAGGCAATGGAGTTTGAAGCAGACGATTTTTGCACTCAGCGGAGATGGGCTTTTTGGGTTGGCCGGAGCGGGTCACGTGAACGCTGTGACGTCGCCGCGTCGTCTGCTGCATGATGCCGCTCATACAATTTTAAAAAAAAATTACGTCCTCATTTGGCACGCAACTCAGTGCAAATTATTCTAAAAGGTTCCTTTATTATGTCAAAAACTATTGTCGTTCCGTACATCTCCACAATATTGAACAAACAACGATTTTCTCACGTTCCCCATGCATTTCTGACCGGAGTTGGAACCTCCGGGCGTTCGCCGCTAGTCGCCGAGAGACGGCGTTCTAGATTGCGCTACTCTGCTCCGAAGGAGCTATATAGTGCTCTAGTGTTGACAGCTGCGGTCATCATCTGACAACAACCACGTGATGTCACACAGGGTCCGAGCTTCGTTCGACAGAGGGCGCTATAGGACTTGAATTGCGGCGCTCAGGGCGTCTCACGTGTGATGTCGCACAGGGTTCGAGCTGCGTCCGACAGAGGGCGCTCACGTGATGTCGCACTGGGTTCGTGCTGCATCCGAAAGAGGGCGAAAGATGACGGTCACGTGTTTTGAATTTGAATCGCTGCGCGGTAAATGCCCCTTTTATTCGATAAAAAAGGCTCCGCGGCTGGCGGGGAATCGAACTCGCGACTTCGTGATCACCAGCCCGACGCTCTAGCCGCTGAGCTACGAGCACATTTTTTTTTCTTTATTGCAAGATTTTCACAGTGAACAAAGATTCATAATGTACGATACATTTCACTTGAACATGTACAATAATATATTGACGACGTTAGTGAAGACGGCGATAGAAACGCCGCCTGTAAGGTTTTGAGAGGCAGTGAGAATTGTTAAAATTCTCTGATCATTGACAGCTTCAAAAAGGCAGGCAACCACTCCAGTTCCAAACATACTTTCTGGTACACAGCTGTTATCAAGTTTACATTTTCAATGAAATAATATCGTACGGGACGGGCATCTAGATCCGCATGACGAACTGCCATCCTACTTCTCCAAATAGCATGCAGGCCCAGTAGAAATACGAGGTCGTATGGGAAAGGCGTCCCCTCCACAGACAAAAAACGTATCCCACGAGCCGTGAGCGGTAGGTTTTTTTTGAGTGCGCGTTGGAGCACGTCCCAGAACAGGATAGCATCCCAGCAGTCCAGGAACACGTGCTCCAAGGTCTCCGGTTTCTTGCACAAAAAACAATCCTCGCCCCATGGTACAAACATGCCCTTTTTCGCTAACCATGTCTTTACTGGCAGCGTGTTGGTATGTAGTTTAAAATAAAAGGTTTTCACGGATCCGGGAACTAGCATTCTTTTCACGCGGGAAAGCACATCACGGTCAGTACTGTCAAAAAACAAAGATCGATACAGTGGGACGGGAAACAGGCATTCAACAAGATCTCGCGTCAGACGCTTTCGTGTAACAGTGTTTAAGTACTCTCTTGAAAATCGCACACTAAGAAATTGGTATGCACAAACAACCTCTCTAAGGAAGCCCGTTACTTTGCCTTCACATGTGTCACACGTCGAAACAATGAACTCGGGTAACTCTCTGAACAACCGTACTTGGATGACAGTTCTCAGAAACGGATCAGCCTGGTCTCGCAAAAAAATAAACCGCGAAACCAGCTGTCGTATGAACAAATGCGACAAACTAAGTCCACCCGACTTCACGCGGCGAAAAAGGTTATCTCGTCTAGTTCTTTCCCACGTAGACTTCCATATGTACACTGCCATCACACGGTGCATGCGTTGCAAATGCACACGAGAGCAGTGCAGAACCTGTAACAGGTACCAAATCTTTGCAACAAAAAATAAATTACACACCGTTGCCCGTCCGAAGATAGAAAAATCCTTGCCACCCCACTTTGCGGCTTTAAGACTCATTTCTTCTGTTTTGCTACGCCAGAGCTCGCTGCTTTCACGGTAATCGTTCAAAGGCACTCCCAAGTATACGCCGGGCTCTTTGGACCACTGAATAGATGCAAACACACGCGGAGTCACGTCCCAGTGGCCGTGCCATATCCCCAAGCATTTCGCCCAGTTCACAGCACAGGCTGTTTGGGCGCAGTATGATCTCGTGAGTTGAACAGCCGCTGAGACGCTCTCTCTGTCACTACAAAAAGTCGCAACATCATCTGCGTACGCTAATATTTTAACATCACATGCATTTAAAGAAAAACCACGTATGTTCTCACTCTTTTTGACACTTAGGCAGTAGGGCTCAAGAAATATAGCGAACAACAACGGGGAAAGTGGGCACCCTTGCCGAACAGAGGATAACACAGAAATGCGTTTAGTTACTTGTTTGTTAATTACAATACTAGTCATACAGTTACTATAGGCCATCTTTACTCCATTAAAAATAATTTTACCCACGCCAACATGGTTTAGAATGCAAAAAAGAACATCATGGGACACTCGATCAAAAGCTTTTTCAAGATCGACTTGCAACAGGGCAACTTTCCGGAAATCAGCATCACATAGTTCCAACACACTACGCGCAACATGAATGTTACTCATAATCGTTCGTCCCTTGATACCGCACGTTTGATGTTCTCCCACCACATTTCCAATAACCGATTGCATTCTTCTCGCAAGGATTTTCATTAGAATCTTATAGTCCGTATTGGCTAGTGTAATCGGCCGGTAATTTCCTACATTACGGAGTTTAATAGTGTCTTCACTTTTGGGGATAAGGACTGTGTGGGTAAATAAAAACGAAGGCGGGAAAACTTCGTTTTCATAACATTCGCGATACACTTGTAACAAAATACAAGCTAATTCTTTTTTATACTTTTTATAAAAGGCAGCACCCAAACCATCAGGGCCCGGTGATTTTCCGCTTTGCAATTCATCAATGGCTCTTTCTACTTCGGACACACCTATCGGCTGTTCTAGCCATTCTTTTATTTCACTACCTATCTTTGGCAGAAAGGGCAAAAAATTTTCTGTGAAACCTTCTTCTTTTGGGACTTTGTGACTCAGTAAGCTTTCGTAGAATTCAAGAAAGGCTCTCTCAATTATGCTAGAGTCACACGTCGTGGTACCCTGATAATCAATTTCAGTTATTTCGTTGGCGCGTGCGTATCTCTTTTCTGTGGCTAACGCTCGTTTTGTTGGTGCTTCACCCGCAAGAAACTTTTCTGCCCGGGCACGTATTATCGCACCTCTGTGGTGCTCAGTATCTATGAGACGTAGCTTGCTTTTTATTTTATTAATGTCATCTATAAATAACCCTGGGGATTTACACTCTTCTAGAAAAAGCTCCTTTAAAGTTGAGCGCAGCTGCTTTTCCTCTTTTTCTTTCTCGTGCTTAAGAGTGGTTGATCTTTCTATGGCGTCCATTTTAACTGCTCGTTTAAATTCTTCCCATTCTCCGGTCATTTCGCTCTCGCTAAATTTTCAATCCTTGTATTTATCTTGTCGTTAAACACCTCGTCTTCGAGGAGCTTGTAGTTCATTTTCCAGTTGTGCCAATTAAATTGGTGCCGGTCTTTTCTTTTTGATCCTAACCCGAAAGTCACGAGGCAGTGGTCGCTAAAGCACACCTGCTCGACACTATAGTGTTCACACAGCGGAGCAAGCTCAGCTGACACGTATGCTCTGTCTAGCCATGCGTGGCTGCTTCCTTGGAAATGTGTGAACTGCACGCCCTTCGTGCCCTTTCCGCAATGCGCCACGTCCTCCAAGTAATACTCATTTACCAGTTCATTCCAGACATCGCCACTGCTATCCCTCCGGCGACCATGAGGGGTCCTGTCTTCCGGAGCACATGTACTGTTAAAATCCCCCACCACCACAAGCAGTCGTTCGCACTTTAAATATTCCGCTATACTTTCAAAAAAATGGCATCGTTCCGTCTCTACGGTTGGTGCGTAGATACAGATTATACGAAACTTTTGATCAGAAAAGCAAACGTCACAATACACAACTCTCCCATCTTCACGCGATGCAACATTTTCAACAATAATACCTAAAGAATTTTTCAAAAAGATGCAAACACCTCCCGACCTCCCTACCGCATGGCTTACGCATACATCGTATCGCGACTCAAATTGGCGCACCATCTGCTCGGTCTGCTCCTCGCTCTCAGTTTTGGTTTCCTGGACCGCTATCACGTCGAGGTCGTTTTCCAAGAACAACCTTCTGAGCTGGCACTGCCTTCGCCTTGCAGACAGTCCTCTTACGTTCAGGGTAGCTATACGCAGTGCGACCTCGAGCTGTTTCATGGCCTCAAAAAAATTAGGGGCTTATGACCTTGCGCCAACTAACCGACACTTGAAAATCAGGGAGGTAGCGGGGAACCAGCTTACTGTGACAGCCGGTCTTCACGAGCCCTCGAAGGCGAGCGGCTGCGTGTAGTATAGCGTCCTTTTTTCCCGGCGACCTTCCACTGATATTCCAGGCGTCGCAGTGTCTGCTTGCTGGCGGCAGCACTGCTTGCACCTATAGGTCCTGTAGTCGCCGCTTCGAAGGGATCGCGTCCAGGGGCATTTCCTCGCCGGGGCTGTTCTCCGGCGCCACTTCCCTTTCCTTGCACGCAGCCGTCTTCTCCGCTGCTGCCTCTACTGTAGCTGCATCCAAACCTGCTAAGTGTTCAAATCCCCCGTGGAGTCCTGGAGCTTCGCGGTCCGCGTCTCGGCTTGCGCTGTGACCACAAAATGCTCCTTTTCTCCGTCAGGTTTCCCTTCGCATTCCTTGCTAGCGGTTACTGTTACCTTTGAAGTAGGCGACGCTACAGACACTTGCGTTGAGGGCGCCGCCGCCTGTTCCGCCTCTTGTTTGTCCATCACAAGCTCGCTCATGTCTTCCTCGGCCTGGCGTCCGCCTGCGACACGAGCGTAGGATCGAACGCAGTCTTGGCGTTCGTGACCATATCCATGGCACTCACTACAATGAGGCGCCCTATAATCACGGCGAATGTGTCCAGACCGTTTGCACCGAAGGCACCGTGGTGTACGTCTTCGAACAACCACAAGTACAGGGCCTCCGGTGAACCGAAGCAGGTGAGGCAGGCTTTCCAGCGTCATGAAGTCCTTCAGTGACAGCCGTACCACCCGGGTCGACGACTCGACGCCATCAAACCCGTCGATATGCCATTTTTCTCGGGTTATCTTTCTGAACACGCCGAACTCCTCCAGTGCCCTTTTCAGGGCGTCGTTTGGCACGTCGAAAGGCACCCAGTGAAGCTTGAGTTGGACCTCTTGTCGATCAAGGTCCATCGGCACACACCAACCTACTTTCACCTTGAACTTGCCAGACATCATCAGTTTCTCCTTGGCAGCAGTCGACTTGAGTCGGACAATTCAAACGCGCCCCATCTGGAGCACCCCCATGCCGGTCACGTCGCTCAGGACGCCAAGTTGCCGCAAAGGTTCTCTGAAATCTTCAATGCGGTACGGCCGCACTCCGACGTCAGCGCTCTGAAATGCCGTACATTTCGAAGAGTCATTCACCGGTAGCGTCGGCAGAATAAACCAATAATCAGCAGGAAGATCCAAAGCCCTATCACCGCGTCCAAGCAGGGACGCTTGCTCAGCTCCAACGGAGCTCATGATTCCGCGTGCGCTTTCGACGACGTTCGAAATTGGAATCGGCCACCGATACCCCCACCAATCTACGTTGCAGAAGCGTTGTGGAAGCTTATTTTGTCAAAATGTGCCGCAAGACAGGGACAGAGTAAGTAAGACAACTCGAAGCGCTACTTTCAACTGAATGTTTATTATGTGTTGTTGTGTTGTTTCAATAAACATTCAGTTGAAAGTAGCTCTTCGTGTTGTCTTACTTACTCTGTCCCTATCTTGCGGCGCATTTTGTCAAAATAAGTCATGTACCAACTGGCCCATCTGTCACTATTGTTGTGGAAGCTGATCGTAAGTTCGCGCTGGTCAGGATGGACTGAACCAGGATGTAAGATAGACAGGTGGGGAAACGGCCCATAGAAGCCTACCGCAGCGCCGTGACCGGATTGTGTACTCGTCTGCTTGCGGGTACCCCCGATTTGCGACAGATGGCGCTGCAGCGAGAAGAAAAAAAATCGGAATCGGATTTGCATGGAAATCTATGGGAGAGTGCACAAAATAAACTGAGAGCACGACAGTCTTCCATTGAAAATCCACGAGAAACCATCTCCGTCAGTTTAGCCGGTCGCCACCGGTCGCCCACCCGGAGTGAGAGTTCGCGGTGCTCCACATAGATGGCGCCACAAAAAAAGAGAAAGCCGAGGGGGACACAATTCGGTCGCTCATTTGGCTCTCGTTTCCCCACCTGTCTATCTTACACCCTGGACTGAACTATGGCTGCCAGTAAATGCCTCCTTCGGCACCACGACGCGTTTGAGCGAGCAGAAAGTCAGTAACCTTCATGCGCAATCGCCGAACAGCTACTTGCCTACTACTGCCTCTAAATACAAGGATCTCACTAAGCGTTCGGCGCATGCGTGACACCGCCATAACCTTAGTACGCAGGAGGCAGACCGCTGTGCACGAGGGGGCTTGTGCCGTCTCGTGCTCCACATGCGCAGAGCTCCAACGAGGGTGCTGCACGTGCCTAAAGACTAATGTTCCCTCGATGCATTCCGGCAGCGGTGGCGTAGTCAAACTGGCTGGTTCGATCGGTCTATTGGTTCATCACATTAATAAACACACCTGAAATATATAGTAGCCCAAATAACAAGTCCCTATACTCTTTCGTTTTTGCGAAGTGATTGAAGTTTTAAGTTTCATCTGAGAGACCGAGAAGGTCCATCGGCAACACTAAACACTTGTTGTCAAAGCTTTTATTATGGGGTCAGTACACCTTGTTCCCGACGGTTTACAAGGAGTTTGATGGTCTGATATGAACGCTGGTTAAGCTTACGCCAGAAAGACTGGAAAACAAAAACAAAATATCACGCGCAAAATACCGTTTTCTTTTTAAAGCTGCCGGCTGCGACATTTGCAAGATATACAACATGTGACATCGTCCAACCAGAAAGCGCGAGAAAATTTGAAATTTGGATTTTTGCATAACCTTGCCGTTTTCTCGATAGCCATTTTGAATTTAGAGATAAGAAATAGAATGCAGTGAAGAGTAAAACCTCGGTATTTCGAAAACGTGCTTAACTTGGGTAGCTAAAAAAAGAAAGAAAAAAAGAACCTGCCGGAGGTCTTTTTTAAAAAGGTATAACCCACGCTTCAAAAATTTCGGTTCAACGCTCTGCTGAGGACCGACGTAACTTTGCGCTTCAGCGACTCGCTATCAGTTAGCTCTCAGTGTGCTGACAGTTCCGGGTTCAGAAAACCCTTTATCGACAAAAAGCACCAGTCGGGCAAGTAAGCACATGCTCATATTATACCTGCTATGCAGATCTGCCGTCGAACCGCCACAAGCGAGTTCACTGAACTCACCTAACGACCCACCTGCGAAGCGGGAGTCCGCGGTCCTATCATTGAAAGCACGAAAAGTCAAGCGGAAGGGATAACGGGACCCCTAATCTAAATGGCGGGACCTAATAGAGCCAAGGGACATCGCCGCCTGCTCCGATTGGTCATCGGTGCGCAGCTGGCCAATCGCAGCAGGCGACCATTGGTCGGTACAAATCCCACCCACTTCAGAGATTGGGACGTAGCAAATAAAGCTCGTGCAACCGTCGACCCGGATTTCAGTTCGCATTTCACCTCCAGAGATATCGCCTACCCAAAGGTAATCATACAATTGTAGACTTTTCCATTAAAAATATTGGTAGCGACCTTTATTTCCCAAGTCCTACGAAGCGTCCAAGCGAAGTATTTAGGGGTGGTCGTTTCTCGTTTAAAAGGCGTTAAACGGTCGTAGCGGGGAAACTGAATTTGAGGGCTAAGTCACGTAACGTAAAATTACCGGCAAAAAAAAAAAAAAAAGCGCGGGGCGTAGTTTATTCAGTGTTGTAGGCGTTACCGAAAAAAAATAACTAAATACGTTACTCGTTACTTGCAAATAAAAGTAACGCGTTACCGACCTACGTTACCTCAAAATAAAAGGAACGAGTTACCGTTACCGTTACTGATAAAAAGTAACGCACGTTACTGTTGCGTTACTTTTTATTCACGAACTAAAACATTTGCTGTTTCGACGTTTGATATGTGCGTAAGCGCCATAGCTAAAATATGTCCATGCGGAAACTTAATTACCCTCTCTTTTTTAGGGTTTCACCCGAATAGTTACAAGAAAAAACGCGGAAGTATATATGAAGCTGATTTATAACATGTTGGCACGGAACTTAACAGAAGAACCGGCCTCCCTCATTAGCACAGAAATTAAGACCAGCCGATATTGAAACTTCGAATATATTTTATTCACAACATGTCGAAGTACAGATAGTTGCTGTAAACAAGTTCCTCCGTTACCCGAAGTACACTCCGCTGTTGTACTTTAGCAACAGCTGAATTTCGAAATTTAATTTTTTTTTTTTAAGTTCTAGGACGTAAAGTAACGTAACGTAATTTCGTTACACGTTACTCAAAATAAGTAACGTAAGTACGTTACCTGTTACTTCTTTGGAAAAGTAACGAGTACGTTACTACGTTACCAAAAAAAGTGACGCGTTACCGGTAACGCCGTTACTTGTAACGCGTTACCGCCAACACTGAGTTTATTATATTTCCGAGTCTTGCATCGTGATTGGCTCATCGGCGTTCTAATCGGTTAATGGCGCATTTTCATTGGCTGCTGAACGCTACATGTTGCTTGGTGCCTTTACGCCCTGAGTCTAGCTGTAGGTGGCAATAATGCTAGCGTAGCATGCTCGAAAGGAGGCTGCTCTCTCGCAAGCTGAGTAGCGAGTCATCTTGCCAAAATTAAGGTCTTTGGGGAAAAGAAAAAAAAGAAGAAATCTGGAGCGGTCGCTTTCCTCCGAAGCGCTTGGAAGAGCAAATCGCTGCAGTCTTCGGAGGGTTAACAAATGCGAAGGCGACAATTATACTTTTACCTAAAAATAGGTGCGTGCTGACTGGCCGTCAGTGCAATGTCACAGCGCAGATTATTTTTGAGGTCAACACATAATTTTGAAGCAGCAATCCTCCGAGCCCACTCTGAGAATTGCAGCGCTTGGTAGTTCTAAGTGCTGTGCAGGAAAGTAGGCGCTCCGGATTGTTTTAAATGTTGAAGATATAAAAAAAAAACTTGTGTATTATATTTGTTTGAGTGATAGCCGCACTTGTTCTGAACAAGGCCCGTGAGTCTGCTTTCCCGCGGAGCATGGTGATAGCGAATCACCGTGATCTGCAGAAAAGCGGCAGCGATTTGCCGGACTAAAATAACGTCTTCACGCGAAAACGCTATCTGCTCAGATCGCATTTTACGGAGAATCGTGATGTTCTCGACCTTGTTATTAGCTGCATTTCTTATGTAGAACGCGGTGATTGGCTATACTTGTGTTCTGCAGGAAAGTAGACGCAAGGGCCTTGTTCACAAGAAGTGCGGCTATCACTATACTTCGTATCACCCTACGATGGACTAAAGGCAAAAGCTACGGACCGCCAGATCCAATCACGAGCCACTTAGAAATTGCGTATTACACTTTGATGCACGTATCAGTGCCCGCTTGTCGAATCACTGATGGGAATGGGCGGACAGTGGTTCGAATCGAATAGCAATGAGTGACTCAACAATTTTACATTGCAAAAAGAGGCTGTTTGGAGTGTTGAAGCTATAGAAATGATGCAGCGTTTTGGGGTTCGGAGCATTATTCGTCCACCCCTAATCAATGCTAGGCATGACATAGTGTAGCGTGGAACGTGATTGGACCTTGCGGCCCGTGGCTTTGGCCTTTAGTTCATCGTAGGATGAGACAAAGTATAGAGCAGAGACGGTATCTTGGATTTATTTCTCCCGAACGAATAAAATGGAGCGTTTTTCTTCAACCAGGTATATTCTTTAGGTAAAGAACATGAACATCCTCGTGCCTGTTTTTATCCTGGCGAGCGTAGCGTTTTACGGTGAGTTAAGAATGTATTTTTGTCCTTTCAGGAGGTGTTCAGGAGTTTTGTTCGAATGCCTTTTAAAAGTTATAACTTTGTTCAATTTTTTAAAGTTATTTTGCTTGTCGAAAGTTGGGTGAGATTTGTGACCACACCTATGAACCTCCCCTGCATTGGCCTTCAAAAAAGGTGCCGACAGTATTAATAAATAAATGCATAAATAAATAAATAAAGACATACTCAAAGTGATTTGCCTTGGAATGTATACAGGCCATATGAGAAAAATAAATCAGGTTCAGCTGTACTCGGGCAAAATATATTCTAGTTTAAATAGAACAAAAAATTCGATTGATTATCCAGAGAAGTGAAATTCACAAGAACAAAGATAGCAAACAATAGGTGTAATATTGTGTTTCCGACGTCGATATTACTGCTGTTTCAGCAACATAAGTTTTTTTTTTATTATTATTTCACAAAAAAAGTGAATGAACTATTTTCAAATATATTATTCATGGTCTATAAATATCAAACTGAAGCACAGTAATATTTATAAATTTGTAATCATGTACGAAATTCCCTTTATTTCAGGGGTACTCGCGGCTGCTCTTGAGAGCGACAATGCTGTCACCAGAGGTAACAAACTGCGTCAATTTACGCCGAAATCTTTCGCAGCGCCAGTTCTTCTAGACACGGTGTTTTCAGTGGGATAAGAAGAAAAAGAATGCAACTTGCGTTACGGTTTCTTAGCCATGGGGCTAACGAGGGGACCATTAGAAAAGAGGAGAAATCGGTTCATTAGTTAGCGAATTGACTAAACATTAGAATTGTGAGAATAGTGAGATTTCAACTCGATTTGAATTCGAATTGAATAGTGCCGAATAATGGTCAAAACGTCGGATATCGTAGCGAATACGAATACCGAAAAGTTCATTCTCAATATTCACAAAACTTAACAAAAAAAGGCTGCATAGATGAGAACATAAGCCCTTCGTGCTTATTCCCCTGCAGGGCACGCGGAACGAAGAGAATCTCGCACAAATAAAAAGGGTGTTAATGACCCCACTAAAACGAGAAACTTAAAGGAGCTGTGCAACGATTTTAACGTTGAAAGAATTGGCATCTTGTACTTTTGACATTGTTCACCTTGTCACAAAGGACAGAAAACACACCTCCTTCCTTCGAAATGTTGCGATTCCGCCGCGTGATCGCTAGGCAAATATTAGAATATTCCCCGACCTGCAGCCGCGAGCGGCGGCCATGAGAAACACGCGGCGTGACGTCAATGGGGGTCTCGTAGAAACATAGCAAGTTGTGCGAATACCTGCTCGATAAAAGGTAACTTTTCTATAAATCTCGTCGCTCCAACATAAATATAAATGCGTCAAAACCCTGGTATCATCGACAAAACTTTTATTAAACCGAGTTTTAGTGGCGCCATCTATCCTAGGTCCACAAAACCGTCAGCTCTATCTCCTACCGCGAAAAGCCGCCAGAAGCCGGAGGGGGAGGGGGACAGGGCCGGACGGGTATGGCAAAAACCCCTAGTAAAGTATTTGGGTATGGCCTGGTATGGCCGGACCCGGATGAGACTTTCCTCCTTTCACCATATTGTTCACGCTGCGCCTTGGCTGCGCCCGCCAGCACGTGGTCACGCGGTCGCGAGCGGATGAGTTCACGCCGCTCACTGATGGCTCTAGAGAGAGAGGTTCATCGGAACCCCGCGCAAACCCCAATGACGTCACAGCGCACGTGACTCGGAAGATGGTGAAGGAGTTGAGAGGTGCCGAAAACCTCAATCTTTGTCCATTTTTAAAATAAAAACTAGGACATGCAGGCAAAAGCGTGTGTACAACAGCTTGCTGGATAAATGAACGTTTATGGCTGAACCGTTTGCATCGGGCGAGGTCTTGCCCCACCTAACCACCGAACCCCTCACTACGCAAGACAGCTGTCTACGCCGAAGGGAACGTCAGGACTGCGACGCAAGTGCAGAGCAGACAGATTGACGTCACGGGCGCGCTTTGTTGGCTGAGTTTCGTTTCGAAGCCACTGTACAAGAATCACAATTCTCGCCCCGTAGCGCCCACTATGACGAATTCTTTAATAAGACTTTCGCGTCACGGCTAGATTATATTAACGTCCCTCGGGAATTGTGCAACCGCATTATACTCCTAGAAATAAAAATTTACCGGGGTAATGAAAACATTTTAGTTAACTAGCCAACTAATTAACCAATTCCCCTGTCGTTTTTTTTTTAGTGAGTTCTACGGTCACCACCTTTGCCCCATGGCTAAACAATTCTATCGGAAGCTCCTTTTTTTTTTTAATCTGGTTCCACTAAAAGGTAGCATAATGTCTAACAAAATGCAGTTTAATTGTCAATCTCTTCCCAACCTTAATTTTGTTTTTCTCACTTTCTCTCTTTCCCTGCTGCGTAATTAGATCTTCGCGATCTAATGAACCTTTCAAAAGCTGCGGCGAAAATTATCCGCGTCCGCTATTGTTTGGGAACGCGTACTCTGGATATCTGTTAACTCTAGGGCTGTGTCGGCATTCGGCTTGAACTCGGCCCAGCTTGTATCGAGAAGGAGCGCTACGTCAGAGTTCGGCGAGGACTCGTATCCAATCACACGCTTCGTGCCCAAGCAAATGTGACCCCCAGTGTTGCTCGATGCAATTTGAAAAAGAGTATCGATTAAACTAAACGCTACACCTACTTTTTTAAAATATTTTGTCAAACGCACGAGCAATAACAAAGTAATGCGAAGATTTCATCTAAATTGTTGGCACGGAAGGAACAAAGTTCATTTTCTTTTTCTTTCTTTTTCTTTTTTTCGTCGCAGTTACGTACTCCAGAGATCCCGAGTTTGTGACTTCTTTCGACAAAATCAGAGGTGAGTTCGAGCTTAAAATTTGCTACATAAGATTCAACAATTACGTTCGCGGTGAACAGAAGATTGCCTTCCAATGTTTGTGAAATAACGAAAGCCTGTCCGAACAAGACGCAGCAAACGCTCATTCGAACATCGATGGAACGCGTGAACTATTATGTCACTATAACACGTAATTTTATATGTCGGGAAGTGTCAAGCCAACAACGACGTCTTTTTGTTTTTCTTCAGTGACCACGTGGTTAAATAGCGCGCCTCAGCTGCTTTCGGTACAGGGAGTATGTGCCACGCCCTCTGTTAGTAAGATTACAACGCGATTATGTGCAATGCGTGCATGATTTGTAATGCATACAGCGGCAAGATTTGTTGCTTGAATTTTCTTCCTAGGTGTTTACGTGGAATGCTGGAGGTATTGACAAATAAATAAATAAATAAATTTACCACTATTTCAATTCAAGTCGCAGTCTTAAAACCTGTCGAACATCCGTTCAAAGTAAAGCCTTCTAGTTTTTTTTCTTTTGCAATGCAATGAAGCATTTACTTGCTTGCAACGTATAATGGTCACTAAAAAGTATAAATTAGTAAAGAAGTATCAAAAAGTAGAAAGCAGCCTTTATGACGGCTACCCTCATCGTTCATCAACCGAATTTCGTGCCAGACTAGTAAAGGTGTGGGTTAAGTTAATTGAGAGGATAATTGATTAATTTGAAACTTATTTCGACTATATTGAAGGTCTGTATTATGTGTGCGCTAAATTTTAAATGCACTCTAATAAAGAAAGACTATACCGTTTTATTTCTTGCTGACAAGTTTGTTTCGCAGAAATAAATGCCACAGGCGCACAGTGCAATTTCTAGTTTTAACGAACGTGTGCTTAAGTTCCGAAATAAGCTTATATATATATATATATATATATATATACATTATTTTTTTTTTATCTTTTGATCTACACAACGTTATGTCTTCAAACTTTCAATTTCTATCCCCACCGCTAGCGCCATACTTTGACGGAGTTTCGGCTTTCTACGATGCGTGCCGCGTCTGGTACTGCATGCTACGGCGCAGGCGCAGTGAGCGAAAGAGAAGTACAGTAGCAGACGACGCGCTGCACGTACGGCCTCTGGTGCTCTCTGCGTCTGCACCAACCTTCCACGGGCGCCAGCAACCGGCCCCGCGTTCCGTAAAGCGTACCGGTGTTCCCTTTAAAAGTAGACCCATAGCCTCCAAAGCCTGGCAGTTCGACGACGGAGCCATAGAGTGCTCGGTCGCAGATTTAGAGCGCGAGGATCTGGTAGCACAGAACATCAAATAGCCATTTCTCGGGGAATGTGGACGTCAGCGTACAGCTTTTGCAGCGGCGAGGACCCGAAACGCGCTTTCGGGTCCTCGCGTCTCGCCGCAGTGCACATGTCTCGCGGTAGCGACGAGACGCTGCGTTTCGGCGTCCCGCCGCAGCGGGGCGCCAGTCACCTGGCCCTCCTCTCATCCGTTGTCTGCCGCACCACCTTTTCCATTTCGGCGGTCGCGTCGCGTGGAGATATGCCAGGCTTTGTCAGTATATAGGAGGCTATGGTGGACCGCTCTGTACATTAGATCTCGCAGATACCGGGAAAGCTTCGCTGTGGCGAAATGCGGTCCCAGGCACTCCTCCTAGATGGAGCCAGGGCTCCAGGATGTGTTCCCCCGTCCTAAGACATCACGAGAACTCCGTCCCATGCAAACGCTCTGAGCAGGCCTAAATAAGATTGTACTCATGTATTTTCCGTGTTGTGTTTTCCCAATATCCAGGAAATGTTCGTCAATTTCGCGCTGCCATTCTGCGATACAAAAAGAGTGAGTTTGCCAATCCTAACTTTGACTATATCAAATATCTCAAGTCCCTGGGATTCTCTTTCGTGTTCCTCTGGAAACGAATTGTAAAAGATTAGGTCGTATAAGGCGCTCGTGCTTCCTATACACCTAGTTAATCATTATAATATTACATTATCTCTTTTAACACAATTGTATCGGGCCCGTCGGAGTCCCATAGGCGTGTGGCTTTCACCGGCCTGAAACAATAGGTGAAGTCCCAAAAATTTCAGCGGCAGCGGTGAGACAAGACGTTTAACAACTTTATCGTTAATCATGGCCTATTGAAACAACCTACATAACAACATTTTAACCGAAAATACTCAATGTTTATTTTATAGTGCGAGGTCGGTCATTTTTATATTTGTTCTTTTAGGCAAAAACTCGTTTAAAGAAATTAATTAGGGGCATATAAGGCAAGCGACACGGCACCGTTTCACACACGCACACATAAAAAAAAAACTATAAACGCTTACTCCGGATACTAATGTTTTAGGAATATAATAGTTCTACCACCAGGCCCGCTTTCTTATTGGAGAGTTGTGAAAGTTGTAGCCTAGATTTTATTATTAAATATTTCTTCCCTCTCTTCACTTTTATCCAGAATATTCATATCTCGTCCAACGATATGGCAGCTTTTCTTTTACTTCATAAGAGTCACCTCAAAATTATGCATTGCCCGTACGAACAATTGATGTGACAGGATTTAGATAAATGCTCGGAACATGAAGCTTTACGCGGCATTCACACGAGGGAGAAAATCGCGGAGATTTCTCCCCGGCGCGCGCATATCACGCTACGAAAACGTCAGGCTTTTGCGATGCGGCGCTAGGACGTCATCTACGCGGCGGAGGGGGGTGAGGGGGGAGGGGAGGAATGCTAGGCACAGACCATCCTGGTTTGGCGGCGGTTCAGTTTGTTTTCTATGATATCATGCCTATTAACTATTTGGTGTAAATGCAGAGCTATAGCTAAATTGTTTTAATGACGTCTAAAAGCACAAATTAATGGTTTGCACTAAATGGGATGAACCACTGCCATTACGTCGCCGTTAAGTTTCACGTCAATCCACCAAAGAAAAAAAAAAATTCAATCGTGTTTTTTTCTTGCTTTACAGCTTTAGGGAAGCTCGGAACAGCAGCGAAGCATGGTAATGCCTCGAATATAGTCCTATTATAACTATATTAGACCCTTCCTGTCAATCTCGATTGCACTTGTGTCGGCTCCCTATTGTCACTAAGTATCGCCAATCTTGGTAGCTATTTTGGTCCATAGAATGGTGACATTGCTTCATAAAGAAATTTTCGATTGATTTGCTTATGACTTTTTTTCCCCCGGTGACAAACCGCCCCATAAATACTTTTTCTTTTTGGATAGCATATGGAGATTTTGTTGTGCACATACCCGAGAAGGAAGCGCGTATCTTCGCCCCGCCACCAGATACGGCGTCGTTGCTTGGCGGCGGCGAAAAATAATTTTCGTGCTTCGACATACGCAAGAAGAACGATATCCTTGCAAGAGATCTGTGAAGAAAAAAAAAATGATCGACCAGGGGATTAGATACGTAGTGCCAACGATTGGCGGGGAACGCTTGCTATATGACAACGCTCCATGGCGGTCTTGGCCGCGGACTGATTCAGAACGACCCTTTTAAAGCTACGAAGATTTGAAAGGACCGAAATGGTAATTGCCATGGCAACAGAGACCGATCAGCCAATCGCCTTTCAGGGTTTGGTCGTCCGTACGTTACTACTGTCGAGACCGGTTATAACGAAGTCAACGGAAATCGGAAATCACTTCGCTATATCCGCTATTTCGTTATAACTGACTTCGGTTATAACGAAGTGAAAACGGAAATGGGGAATCGGGATCGCTTCGCTGTAGCTGCTATTTCGTTATAACAGACCTTGTTATAACCGGTCTCGACAGTATCTATCTGTGTTGGGCTAGCAGGCAGGGAAGGCAATGGCGCTACTTTCCCAGGATCCAGCAACTTTAACTGCTACCAGCAGCTTAATGCTCCTCTGCCAACGAGACATCGGCCAAAAAGAGCGCCGAGGATCGAATCAGGAACATAAACGCCTGAGCCTAATAAGTAACACACTGCGTTCCTTAAGGAGTCAGCCGCTAGAACTGAAGAGGTTATAGAGCTAAGCGCAGTTCGTTTAGAAAGCTCATGCAATTACAAAACAATTGGTACTCCAAGTAGTTTATAAGATTGCAAACGTGATTACATGGGGTGACGTATACCGCGCCTACGTACGACGATGCATAGGCGGAAGTTTACACCCCTGTCTAAGGTTACGGCACGAAGGTGCCGGGTGTAACTAAGCATCAGACGCATTGTGCGTTGTGCCTTTCTTCTAAATGTTTTTCTTATACTCCTTGTTTACGCCGAGTTTGGTATCCAGACTTGTGTCGAGTCACCACTGGTGACAGGCGACGACAGGCGATGGTGGGCAATCTGTAAAATACGGTGCGTAAGTTTGCTTTCGCTGCTGCCGTGCCTGGATCGCCCGCCGAAGTTCCTGTTTTCGATGGAATGTGTACAACACTTTCTCTTGGTTCCCTGTCGCAGGTTAATTTATAATAGCCAAACATCTTGAAATAAATTACCTATCGCAGCAATGCAGTACAGCTTGAAACTACGAATTGTATTGTTGAATCGGTGTCGAACAAAACAGAAGATAGCATACCTAATACTAAGCTCTTGTTTCATCCACAGACGAGGAGTTGGAATCACGCTTTGAAACACTTAACGGTAAGGGGGAAACATGTGGCTCTACACTGGGAGCTTAAAAAAACGCTGAACGTGAGCACCGAGCATCTGAATTATCATCGCTCCACAGCAGTGAGATTGTGTAATTAGCGTATAAAAAAACTAGGTACAAATTAAAATACAAAAACTGCGTTTCACAACCTGTCAGTGCTATAGAGTTTCTGGTTTTTGGCGTTCATTTTTGATAGGCCGAGATGCATATCAATAAATAAAATATGTTTTAGGATGTAGAGGTGGACAAAACTAACCGAATGATCAGAGCATCTTGCGATTAAGAAATGTAGCCAAACACTGATCATGTCCGTCGGTCTTGTCTCATGGCTGATTTAGCATAAATTCAGCGGTGTCACTGATCATAAATAGTCAGGTAGGATTCTCTCGTTAATATGATAATAAACCAGATATGAAATTGATGCGAAAGTACAAATTTCAATATGCTAAAAATATAACTTTTTTTTTCAAGGTGTTCATTAATACGCAAGAGGTCTAACGATCTATCGATCTAATCCTACAGGATGATTTTGAGTGCGTTCGGGCGTAGAAAATTTCTTATATAGTATATGCACTACTGAACGGAGTGCATTGAAACTTTTCACGAAGGTGTCTCTAGGTCCTGCATTTATCATACTCAAATGTTATAAGTGTAGCTTTCAAGGAAAAAAATATTAAGCCCTAAAAAACTTGCCACAGAGAGGAAAATGACAAAAATCCGTTTTGTTCACGCTGCTGCACAAAGACGTTACCACGAACGCACGGATCTACTGAATCTGCTTTTGGGTATTCATCTCTAAGAGAAGATTACACGTTTTGCTTTATATGATGCCTTCTGTAACTAGCAGTATCAACCAGGACGTTTTTACCGTTTCCACCTTGAGCAAAGAAAAAACAACAACAACAAATTCAGCCTTTCCACTCTGGTGAAGAAGGAAAAGCAGCGAAGCTGTACTATGTGCCGCCATCTATGAGCGTCAGCGGCAACCAGACAACCGGCAAGCCGGTTGTCTGGTTGCCGCCGTCGCTTATAAATGGCGGTAGCTACCCAGAAGGTTGTGTCGAGAGTTATTTGTCCACGGACACGAAACTGGGGAAACTAACCCTTAACATTAACTGAAGAGCGTGTTGGTAACAATGACTGGCAACAAAAAGAATAAAACAAACTCCGGACAAAGGACAACGAACGTTGTCCCTTGTCCGGAGTTTATTTTATTCTTTCTGTAGCCAACCCGCCAACCCTTAGCAGCTCCGCTGTAAAAAAAAATATTTTTAGGCTTTCATTTTTTGACGTAGAACTACGTCTTTCTCCGCGCTTGGAGGGGGCTGCAAAGTTGAGAGGTTGATGTCACAAAACCTTGGTCACAGAAGTGACGTCACACAAATGGCCGCCTGCTGCCGAGAACCGCGAAGCGCGCACGCGCATCCTTTCTTATCTGCTGGCTGCGTCGTCCCCTTCAACGCGACGCGCTCCTGTCTGATTGCAACGGCGATAGACACCGCCTGTCCGGCAGCCATGATTCCAATAATCATCGCTCATCACTTTAAACAGCGGCCGAGCTCGCGTGCTCTGCGACACGGGCAGTTCACGCGACCCTCTCGAGCGATTTATGCGCCTCGGAGATGGTGGCGCGGGGGCTGCCCATTGACCCCTGCCGTGCTCCGAGCCACGGACATTCGCTTTTCTTGCGCTCCCGGCATCGTCAAGCGGCAGGAACCCGTAGACGTTTCTTCAGCTATGGCCGTAGTTTTACAAAAATTTATGCAGCATAGTAAACATGCACCGACCAATCTTTTTTTTTTCTTCTCCTAGACCTACACCCATAGAATTTGACTATAACACAATTACAAACTACTAAAACTTTTGTAAAAAAAAAAAAAGTTTGATTGCGCTCGGGTCATTGGTGTATTTTTTGTATACGCCCAAATAGCGCTCGAAAGCACACTGTATAGACACTTGGGCGCGATGAATTCGTTTTTAATTCGGTGAGATTTACTCTTGCTGGCTACTAGAAGGTTAAAACTCAATGCAGATTGTTAGGCTAGTTGGTACTGGGAATTCGACGTCATGATGGCGCTTAAGACGAGGACAAAAGGGAGACTAGACAACACGGAGCGCTCCGTGTTGTCTAGTCTCCCTTTTGTCCTCGTCTTAAGCGCCATCATGACGTCAAAGATTAAAACTCGGTGCCTATAGATTTTTGAGGAAATGCTTTAGAATCCTTTTCGGACGTGTGCTCCAAACGACGAATCACGACCTGTTTCCTTGTTTTTCTCTCAACAGAAAGGATTCAGGACACGCTGGACGCGCTCTACAGTGTCCTCAAAAGAGGCAAGTTTCAGCATAGTGGCACTTACCCTGCTGCACAGTGAACCTATGCACGTCCCGATTACTGGCAGTGTGCCATAAAACAGTGGCTCCGTGGTGCGACTCGTAGCAGAGCCATTTTGCTTGCACATCGTGTCTAGTAGCCCACGGACAGCAATCATTGTGTCAGTCGTTTCTAATCAATGAATGCTTAGCTGAGCATCCCACTAAGCAAGTGTTCGGAGCCACAGTTGGCGCTAACTTCACTTAGATGACAATTGATAACAAAGATCCCCTCCATGCCTTGGGGAAAACAATCGCGATCACCTCCTTCCCAGTAGGCTGTGCTCGATCTGGCAGCAAGCCGGAAGCAATCTGATCAAATTAGAAGCGAAAAGTTACTTCTCATGTTGATTTTATCAATCACTGATACTAGTGTTTGTCGTGCGGTAGTAGTTATGACCAAGTCCCAGTACAGCGACAAACAGAAACAAACGACAGCGGCGAGCCTCCAACACATGCGGCATGCTCGCGATGGTACCTTCGGCAGGCGTTTATACTTCGTTTCACCTAATGTGCGAGCGAAGGCAAAGCTGGAAGCGCGAGCGCGAAAGTTCCGTGCGTTCAGGCTTTGCTCGAGCGCGCGAGCTGGGGAGAAGCGCAAAAAGCGCTGGTCTCGCACTTCTAGCTTTGGCTTCGCTCGCAGATAATGTGAAACGAAGTATAGTCGTTCGGTGCTCGTGAAGTAAGCACGAGTGATTGCAAGCCTGCCAAAGATACCCTCGCGTGCATAATGTTCGTGTTTGAGCATAGCCTTTTTTATTCTACAAAGCCTGTCAAATTGCGAAAAACTCTGGCTTGAGGCTTGTCGCTGTCGCTTGTTTATATTTCTCGCTCTAGCGAGACTCGGGAATCATCATACCGTCGTCGAATACACAACATCGTAGGCACAAACACAGAAAAAAAACATGACGCTGAGTTACCGCCGCCGCCGGTTACAGCGCGAGGACACGATTGATTCCCAAATTCAAATCAGTACCGCGGATCCCCACCCCTGCCCGTTTTGATCTGGATGAGCCTCGCACCGGCGTGCGGTCGTATATGGGATCTTTAACCGTGATGCACGTTAAAGATCCCAGGCTAGCGGTTGTACTGCACTGGCTAAATTGCTCATCTACAGCTGGGTGACTAGTCGCCCGTTGAGGCAGACCAATTGTTCTATAGGCTGTATAAACACACACACAACGCAATTTTTTTTTTTTTTTTTCAGTATTGTGGGTGTTTTATCGCATGCCAACACAAGCACGGGCCCGCTGAAGGCAGAAAGATTTTCAAATATTAAGATAGAAAACGTTTACTCCGGCGCCAGGTCGAGCATCGTGGTGGCGGGAAGACACGGACGCGACGGTCGCAATGAAATGGGGAAAAGCAGACGCCGCGTTTGCACGTAAAGTAGCACTGACGTGAGCCGTTGGCGGCACTGTCAATGTGCTTTCAATAAAGACCCTCGATAAAGGCGTTCTTTACAAGCAACGCCAACCATTGTTGTGGAAACCGCACAAGACCCGTGCCACGAGCAGGTGCTCCGCCACCATTCGCGGAGAGGTGTGCCTTCCGGCGGTCGTGAGTGAAACGCGATGTGCCATCGCGCCGTTGAGGGCGCTGTGAAGCAGAACGCAGCCATCCGGCAGCTGACAGAGGTCTGGCGGTCGCAGCAGAGCTGCTATATTCGGCGTGAAAATGCTTGTATTCTTTGTTTGTTTTTGTCTGGTCGGTTGTGAGGAAGAATAAGTTCCATCCTATCTCACACCCCTGTGAACAGGGCGGTTTCGTCTGCTACCGCCAAACTCGTCTGCCCCAAGCGCGTTCGAGAACAAAACAAAACGAAAAGCCAAGAGCACGTCAGACGTTTTGCAGACGACTTCACATTGCGAGCCGCTCACGCGGCTTGGACAGTACATACACGTTAAGAAAACTGTCGATAGATGATCGTGTCGTAACTTTATTTTGCCAGGAGTTAGTAAATGCTACTTTAAACTAAAGAAGATCGCTGGCACGGTGCGTTTTCTCGCAAAGTTCCATACAAACCGAAGTCTATCACTTTCCGCATGCCACCGCGCCATCTATCGTAGAGCGGTGGTACCTTCCGGGCGGAAGCTACTGCAGGAGGACATAATCCGGTCGCAGCGTTGCGGCAGGTTCCAGTTATCGTTTCCCGACCTGCCTATCTTACACTTTTCTTGTAACCCATGTAGCGCCCCGGCACATTAGGGAGTTTTAGAATAACGTACGCAATTTTAGCGCACGCTAGCGCTAAATTTAGCGCTTGTATTAGCGCACGCGACGCGAGAGAGTTTTAGAATAGCGTTTCTCCGTCGCGACGCAAAAGCCACAGCATCTCGCGCTTGCGACGCCACCAAGATACAGTCACAATTTTTATTTCACATTCGAAATGCTTTAACTTTAGAAAAAACAAGTTTTTTGGTCCAGAGTATTATTTTAGATTTGTTTAAACATGAGAATGCGACGCGAGCGGTTGACCGGTCGTGTCCGCTTGCGTCGCCTCGGCAAGAGAGGTGTCGTGTACTGACCTTCGCCGAAAAATGTTCGCGCGTCACAAGCATCAAGTTGCCGGTGATCGTTGCCAAACCAAGTACGATGTCGTCCCGTATTGAAAATCGCAGTCCCGAGGATGCCGCCGACGTCGCACTCAGGACGCCGCCAAAGCAGCCGCCGACATAATCCTGGATGCCGCCATTTTTTTTTTAACTCTGCTCGTCTTGGCTTTAGCCAACTTCCCATCACGAATCCTCCTTCGAGAAGCGCAGACTCTTTTGCGTACGCACGCTATTTCCGAGAAATAGCGCACGCTAAAATAGCGCACGCAAAGCGCAAAACCTGGTTTGCGTTCGGAGCATGCGCAGTGGCGACGACGCTATTCTTTGCGTACGCAAAGCTTTAGCGTGCGCTATTCTAAAACTCCCTATTACACCACCGCTCCGTTTTAGGTGCGGAGCATCTCTTGCTCGGGTCTATGTCCCGCGGCGTCGGCGTTGTAGTCGGCACTCGAACTACGCACGCGCAACTCTCCTTCTTCCCTCTCTCCAACAGCTGCGCGTTACTCTCTCCGCTCTCTCTCTCTACCAGCTGCGTGCCCTGCGCGTGCGTTCGCTTCTCCTCACACCGCGCACGCACGCGCAACTCTCCTCCTCTAGTCTCCTCTCCTTCAAGTGTGAAAAAAGAAAGAAATACACCATCTTCCCGAGGGGAACCATGGGGTGATGCGGAGCATCGTGTTGGTTTCGAGGAAAGAGTCAGTTGCGTGCTGACGTCGAGAGATGGCGCCACCGACTGCCCTAGCGTTACCCCCTACGCGAGCCTTCGTCCCGGCTCGCGGCAGAGAAACTTGGAACGCTCGCCGCTCGCCGTTTATTTTTTTTTTTCGCACTTGAAGGAGAGGAGACTAGAGGAGGAGAGTTGCGCGTGCGCGCGCGGTGTGAGGAGAAGCGAACGCACGCGCAGTGCACGCAGCTGGTAGAGAGAGAGAGCGGAGAGAGTAACGCGCAGCTGTTGGAGAGAGGGAAGGAGGAGAGTTGCGCGTGCGTAGTTCGAGTGCCGACTACAACGCCGACGCCGCGGGACATAGACCCGAGCAAGAGATGCTCCGCATCTAAAATAAACGGCGAGCGGCGAGCGGCGAGCGTTCCATTTCTCTGCCGCGAGCCGCGATGAAGGCTCGCGTAGGGGGTAACGCTAGGGCAGTCGGTGGCGCCATCTCTCGACGTCAGCACGCAACTGACTCTTTCCTCGGAACCAACACGATGATCCGCATCACCCCGTGGTTCCCCTCGGGAAGATGGTGTAATTTTTTTTCTTCGCAGCATTTGACATTGTTGTGAGTCCCTTGTCTCTTCAGCACAGCTAGCAGCCACACAATATTGTATTGCTTCACAGTTCACACACAACGCAAAACAAGAAGAAATATTCACACCAACACGCCCCAAGTCAGCCTCGCTAAACACTGCCCGACCGGTCTCCTGGCCCCGCTGTGACTGGGAGCGACACCCCAGGCGCCTGCGGCAGAAATGGGCCGCACGACCGGAGCTAGGCCGACGAGGTTGGCACACCTCCCAGTTCTAGTACACCCCATCCAAGGGCCGCTTACCTCAGTGTACCGCCGCCATTTGCTTCCAAGGGCCGCTCGAGACACGGGCCTCGTGCACTGGCGCATTTGACGCCACTTGCAAGACAAACACAAACACATCGAGGGGCTTTCGCTTCCATGGCGGAGTGGCGCGCCCTCTTTAGCTGTTGCACCCTCCCCAGTCTTCCCAAATCTAGTATTGCATCTCCTGTCTGATACTTCGTCCCGATTCGTCAGGATAATATAACTTTTCTGACTTTACAGGCTATGCCGTCGATAAAGAGCTACATGCAAGAGGTGAGCGATTTATATCTGTACAAACAAGCAGGCATAGCGGCGTTAGGAGATGTCTCGAAGGAGCTCAGACATGTTTCCTGACACATTTTTCTCAGTATCTCTGCTTCAGAATGCTCAGAATTTGTTCCTCCGCCCCAGCTTTTGTAATACACCGTTTTCTAAAGTGCGCGCCGCTGCCGGGCCAATCGTCCGAATCCGCCATTGTTTCGGGAGCGTACTCTGCCCACGTATTCGACACGAGGGTTTCGTCAGCGCTCGGCGAGGACTCGGGTCCAATCACTCGCTTCGTGTACACAAAATGGCGACCGCCGACTTCGCTTGATGAGGTTTTAAAACTAATCTATTAAAGCCGGCAAAAAAAAAAAAAAAGCGCGACACACCGAACAAATTTTAAACACAATGTACCAGCGTTTGAAGAACAGTTCCATTTCTTTTCCCGTTTGAGACAATTATTCTAGAAAAGTAAAGTGGCACTTGACTACTGTTATTGTTTTGATTTCTTAATGTCGAAACGCTTCTAAAAATATTCGAGTCTAAAAGCTCAGAAATTGTTTTTTTTTTTATCTTCTTGCTCAAATTTAGAGCACTTTGGAGGACAAATTTTTGTTTCTAAAGCGCCACTAATTCCTAATATTTACTCTGCAGGGAACCATCCAGGAAAGACCACCTACGGCTCCTCCGTAAACGAAAAGAAGAACACTGTGGACGTCAGTGCGGAAACTAAGCCAGGATCACCTGCTCCGTTGCAGGCACCAATGTTTAAGAAAAAGAACACCACTCGTGCAGGTTTCTATTAAAAAAAAACGCTGAATAAACTGCACTTATTTGAACTCTCTGGCATAATTTTAATGCAACCTAGGATTGTTACATTGCAGGATTCTGGATCATGATTTGATTTCGAAGGTATTATTCCAACAGCAAATCTTGCGTGAGTCAAATGAATCGCAAGCCATTTGACGGGACAAGAAAAATAAGTGTTTTTTTAAACAGCCTATATGGGACAAGCATGTCACAAAACAAATCTTCCGCGACAAAACAAATGTTTTCTAGCAATATTTACGCCACAGGACGTAATTTAGTCGGAGTCACAACTTCTCCACATTTGAAACTCCCGCTCTTTCGACGCGCGCGGAGTGGCTCATCTCTGTTACGTCACGGCGCGGTGGTGGCGCTTCAGGCGCACTTCCGGTCTGGGGCTGTGGGCAGAAGTCCCCATGCCAGACGTGTATTCCTGCGTTGTTTTGAAAGGAACCAGACAAAAAAATTACACCATCTTCCCGAGGGGAACCATGGGGTGATGCGGAGCATAGTGTTGGTTCCGAGGAAAGAGTCAGTTGCGTGCTGACGTCGAGAGATGGCGCCACCGACTGCCCTAGCGTTACCCCCTACGCGAGCCTTCGTCGCGGCTCGCGGCAGAGAAACTTGGAACGCTCGCCGCTCGCCGTTTATTTTTTTTTTTTTTCACACTTGAAGGAGAGGAGACTAGAGGAGGAGAGTTGGGCGTGCGCGCGCGGTGTGAGGAGAAGTGAACGCACGCGCATGGCACGCAGCTGGTAGAGAGAGAGAGCGGAGAGAGTAACGCGCAGCTGTCGGAGAGAGGGAAGAAGGAGAGTTGCGCGTGCGTAGTTCGAGTGCCGACTACAACGCCGACGCCGCGGGACATAGACCCGAGCAAGAGATGCTCCGCATCTAAAACCTGCCTCTTCGTCAAAACGCCGCGACTGGGGCCGTTCCAAAAGTGTCGAGGAAGGTTTGAAGGTCAGTTTTCACGTGCTCGGTTCGTCCGAGAATCTGGATACGTGCGGTAAAAAGGGAAAAGCAGACGCCGTCGGACAACGATTGCTTGGGCGGGAAGCACTTTGGGTTGAATTCATGGATACTTGTGGTCATCAAATTTATTTGTTTTGCTCCAACATGAACGCCGGAAAACCGTCAAGTTGTATACGGACCACCTGCCGACTACGTTCAGTGCGTCTTCAAGTTCAAACGGCCGCCTGATCGTTGGAACTGTCGTCTGCTCTTTCGAACGTTTCTGCTTGTCGTCTGCTCTCTTAGACGACGCCGGCTCGTAGATCAAATGTTGGCCCGGTACTTTCGATAAGAAGTAAGTGCAGGTATCAAAAGACTAAAGTTTGAAGGTTGGTAAGCAGGCTCGATGTAAACAGTAGATACAAGGAGATGTTGATCATTGTTACCAGTGACCATCACCGACTTGTTATGCCTAATTCACTCGGTCCGATTCTGCTTGCGATTTTCAGTATCGACGTCGACCATCTCAACTACGGTTCTCGCTTTTGCAGTCCGAGCGGCGTCGCGACTGAAAATTGCGAGCGAAATCTTATCATGCGAATCAGGCTTTAGCGTACATACTGCGGCGTCCACGCGGAATGAATCGCCACATGTCATATTATTCACGCGAAGTTTTGCGGTGTAACGAGCCTCGGTAATTTCGCTGACGCCGCTCAAGTAGTCAGACATCGCCAGGAAGACGTAGAATCAACAATTTGAACGTGAAAAAGGGCAAAGGGGTTCACACTGACGTCGACAACATCGCATTTCAATGGTTTGTTTATGGGCGACGGCGGGCTTCTTGTCCACACCCCCATCGCGCATGCGCGGCGCCGGTGGCGTCCGCTAGGGGCGCTCCGGTTTGTTTGTAAACATGAGTTGGTGTATAGCAGCCGCTACGTGACGTATAATACCAACTTTGTGGCGCGCGATTTAAAACGGACGAAATAGCCGCAAACTAAAATCACTCTCACGCAATAAATATTGCTGTAAAAAATTTTGTTTTTGGCGGAAAAGTTGTTTTGGGACATGCTTGTCCCAATTAGGCTGTTTAAAAATACATTTTGTTTCTTTGTAGTTACCCTTTAACGCATCACACTAAAGTTTTCTATAAACCTGGCCAAAGATCGTGATTTTTTTTTTCTCCAAAATATTAAACAACAAACATACACGAGTTCTAGCTAAAGAAAAAATAGGAACGCGCATTCGCCACACGGTGGACTTCTAGAAATGATAGACGTCTGGGGTGGCGCAACAGCCAAGAGATGTCTGCACGTTCTGGTATATATCCGAATTAGCTAAACAAAATAATTTGTCTTAATGAACAAAATGTAAGGGCGCAAACGAGCTGGTGTACATTGCACATGGTTGAAAAAACCCCGAGGACAACAAGGACAACGGACGCAGAGTCCGTTGTCCTTGTTGTTTAGTCAGAGGATACGTTGGTGGAAAGTGGCATTCTTTGGTGTTCTCACCCTCTCCCTTTTTTTCTTTTGTATCGAAGTGCCTATATAACCAGGTTTCGGAAAATAAAAATTTCAGCTGTGTTAGAGACTTTTTAGTGTCGTGTCGTTTACCCGCAGTCTCGGGGTTTTTTCAACCATGTCTAATTTGTCTTGTTGGTTTTGTGATTTAATGTTTTGTTGCTGTCATTTTGGTTTGTAAAAGCCACAAAATCATGCGCCGCAACGAAAGAACCCATGCTGTACTTGACTCAAAAATATCGACTGCCATTGGAGACGATTCTCTGCACAATTAAAGAGTCTATAGTTTTGAGAGAGGGAGCAATGCAAACAATGGAAAGCCTTTGCAATTTATTGGTGTACACACGCTTGTTGCTTTCTCGTGCGCATGCGTGCGTTTTCCAGTCGGGAGGAGGATAGCAGACAGAAAAACTGGGGAAAAGTTGGAGACCATCGACGCTTTTACATCCTCTTCTCAGCTGGTGTTGCGAACACGGGCCATAAATCACGTGACCCCAATAAAGAAATTGGGAACACTCTCAAATCTAGGTACAACCTGCACCCTCGCTCTTACCTCCCTCCATCTGTCGGCTCTTGCGCTAATCGGACGAACGCCCTGGGCAGTAAAATCCTGTTTTTATTTTATTTTTTTACACTTTTATCCGGCAAATTAATTCTTTGAAATTTTGATGCTCAAAATGAACCATATTCGGCCACCTCTGTGCAAACTCTTAGCATGATCCGTTAAGCAACCGATATACGCGGTCACTTCAAATGGAACAATCTATTTGACTCACACGGTGAATTCTAAAGCTCGCGCACAAATGGAAGCGTGCGATAAGAAAATGGCGCAACGGTGCGGATTCTAGGAGAACCATCTCGCAGAGACATCGTGTATCAAGGACGTTATATTAAGTCTTATATGAACTCCTTGTCGTGTATACAGGGTGTACAAAGGTAAAAAAACAAAATAAATAATGACCAAACTTTCTGGAGAAGTACGTTACTTGCTGTTGGCTATTGTTCTGGCTTGTTTCTTAGGACCCTCGGTGAGTATCGCATATTTTAAAAGTCTCACCGTCGAGGACTAACTGCGGTACCTCCCAAAATTTACTTAAACGGAATTGACATGCCTTGCTGACCCCGTGTGTGAAAAAAAAGTACACTTGTTCCTCTAATGAATTACGAATCTGCCGGAGGTATCGTGGGCGCATTGTCAAAGCTATCAACTCAACTTGCCTGCTGCATATACCTGAGAGCGACTTAAAACTTACAAATTCATAAACGCTTTAAACGACTTCGTGAACGGCAAGGCATCGGCGGTGGGCACCGAGCTCTTCCTGGCGCCAAAGACACGCCCCGAGCTTCCCCACAGGGGTCACCGAGCCGGGCATTGGGTTTAGCCATAGCCTCCTATATACTGACAAAGCCTGGCAGATCGCTACGAGACGCGGCCGCCGAAGTGTAAAAGGTGGTGCGGCAGACAACGGATGAAAGGAGAGCCAAGTGACTGGCGCCCCGCTGCTGTGAGACGCCGAAACGCAGCGTCTCGTCGCTGCCGGGAGACACTGCGACGAGGCGCGAGGACCCGAAAGTGTCTTTCGGTCGGGTCCTCGCCGCTGCAAAAGCTGTGCGCTGACGGCCAGGTTTCCCAAGAAATGGATCTTTGATGCTCTGTGCTACCAGATCCTCGCGCTCCAAATCTGCGACCGGGCACTCTATGGCTCCGTCGTCGAACTGTCAGGACTTGGGAGTATAGAGGAGGCTATGGTTTCGCAGTCTTCCGAAAGTTTTAATGCGAAAGCATTAAATGGCCCAATGAGCGAAGCCTTTTGAAACCGCAGAAAAACGGCAACTAAATTCCCATTGGCTGGGCGTTGTCTGTAGCAGCGAACTAAATTCCTATTGCCTGCGACGCGACATATAAGATGCTTTGTCACGGAAGCCGGCGTTGCTGCTCGAGGTAAAAGCGGACGAGCCTCAGAAATAGAACATAAAGAAAAGCACTGCAACGCAGACGCTTTGTCACGGAAGCCGTCGTGAAGCCGTCGGGGTCCACCGCGCCTGCGCAGGCGGGGTGCGTGATGTCGCCGCCGGAGCGTGATATGAAAAAGGAAGACGTGACGCGTTGCTTGTAGGAATGTCCTCGTGTAGGAATGCTTTCACATTCTTACACGTGAGCAGTCTTAAGTGCCTTTGCCGAATTTTGTTTATCACGCTTCCTTCAGCGCGACACGAGTTTCTGTAATACATAGTTTTATATAGTGTTTCGACTTGCTTGCTTTGGTATTCAAGGTTTCTTTCCCAGATCTCCGTGCACACTGCATCTGTACGTGCCGTAAAGGCCCATCGCTGTACGGAGATGGTCATTCTAGGAGCCACTTCTCACGTTCTCGCGTTGCGCCATCTGCCTGCAGTATGCTAGCACCGTCTGCCAATGCCGTCGTCCCGCGATCTACCAGGCTCGGCAGCGTCGGCGGCGTCCCTCGTCTCGAAATAATCGAAATAACTTGCGACGTTTTGTTCGTGCCGGTACGCATCGGCAATTTAAACGCATGACACTGTGGTATTTCTAGAGCGTAGTTCTCGAGCAATTTCTCGTTAGGGGAATCAAGAGTCGTCGCACACCTACTCAAACACAAGGGAAACATTGGAGACCCGGAAGTATTTCTGTCCCCCTGTCATGGCGGCCGGAAGTGGCCCGCGGATCCTGTATAACAGTCTACCTTAGTTTCTAAGCCATGCCAGCTTACCTGAGCACTGCACTATACAAAGCGTCAGGAGCCACGGTTGCGGCGAAAGGTTTGCTTACACAAGAAATAGGACTTGAAAACACGGATCCCCTTCATGCACTGTCCGAAAGCAGCTGCGATCATCTTAATCCCAGTACGCCTACTTGATCCACTTGATCCGCCAGCGAGCGAAAAGCAGTCTGATAATAGGTAGACCGAAAAATACTTATCGTGTAGATTTTATAAATTATTGGCAGCGGTGAATGTCGTCCCGCGGTAATTTCTGGGCCGCCAAACACGCAAAAGTCGTAGAGGCCTATTTCAGCGCAGAAAAACGAAAATCACGAGACGGTGTGTTGACGTCGTTGCCGCGCTGCAGAGGGCACGATTGGTTGCTGTCGCACTTCGTCGGACTCGACGCAAGTGTGTGAATCACCCTTAACGAGAAACACCAATGCCCGAAGGTACAGACGCGGCCAGGACGCTGCGGGCACCTTGGAAGAGATCGGGGCGGGCAGCGCTTCACTCGAAGAAATAAAAAGCGTTCCAACCAGGACGAGGTTTCTGCTGTTTCTACATTCAAAGCATCTGCTGTACAGTAAGTGGGGTTTTTCCTCCGGTAACAGTCCGCATTGCCAAAAACACTTTCCTCTTGCCGGTGGGGAAGTTTTTTTTTGGTTTTTTTTTTTCCTGGCGTCCTTGGACAGGTGCTTAGAACGTGCTCATCAGGTCGATCTGGACTGTCCCTCACACGCTCTGCTGGCTGTCGCCAAGGCCTCCGCTAGTGTTGTCAGTCCCTAATCTCCTGAAAACAAGCAAGGAGAAGAGGCAAGGAAGAAAGCGTTTTTATTATCATTTACAGTGAAACCTGCATTGCCGTTAAGCATTATCGCAGTGGATGGGTTTCAAAAAAAAAGAAAGTTCATCAACTTAACTTAAATAATACAAACACATTATCTATGAACACAAGCACTAAAGAAAAAGAGATTATCTATGGTACCAAAGGCACCTTTCATCCACCAGAAGAGTAAAAGCATTTTTCCTCAAACATATGACAAAGAACAAAAAACACCATTTTAAAAATCAGTCAATAACACATCATTTGTCAACCTTTTACATTCATCGATAGCCCTCGAAAAAAAAAAAAGAAAGAAATGTGAAATGAGTGTGGTCGAATTTTGTTGGGGTGGTCCGCTCTTTCCGACACATCAAGTCAAATCAAAGTTGTACTTCGAGAATTACCGACGGGTAGTACAGTAGTCTGTGGGAGGCGGGGAGGGGGGAGGGTCAGAAAAGGCGTAGGCATGCCTGACGAAGCGACAGCAGCCATACCCAGTCACATCATTCAGCAAGTTTAGGACAAACGAAATGCTCGACGGAGAAAGGACACTCACATGACGAGGACGTCTCAAAGATCGAAACTGCACATCAACAATAAAACAGAAAACGTTTTATAAAAAAATTAAATAAGTAAAATAATGTTTTTCCAAGAAATGCTGCACAAAATGGGACGTCACCAGCGCACAAAAAGAAAACAACAGTCACTCTTGAAACGACAAAAGGTACGCAATTGTGTTTTTATTTGGAGTTTGCACGGACCTCCCCCGGTAAAATCAGGGTGGTTGTTATTCATCAGATCGGATATTAGAAAATCTAATTTCTGTGTGCCATGGAAATATATCCATATTAATTGATAGATTGTTGTTATACATGTTACCTAAAAACTTTAACCTAAAAGATTTACTTCGTTCTGTAGTACCCCCAGTGCAAGATATATTTTATGCCTGTGAAACTCGCTCCAAATTCGTAATTATTTAATATAAATCTACCACATTGGCTTTTGTATATTTGAAGTATATTAAATGCTTATGGTGAGGGAACCCAGACAACCGATGCGTGTTCAATAAATGGCGCACAGATGTAAAATATAATTTCCTTAATTTTGATTCAACCTTGACTAAAATTTTGACATATAAATTTATGCATCCGTATATGTCTTTAAAACTACCATTTCAACCTGACTCTTCCGCGTCATGTCACTTGACAGCATAACGCCAAGGTACCTTACATTTGAACTAACCTTAATTATTAATTTTTCATAATGCAGTAAGGAATAACGGGACCTTTTTTTTTTTTAGTAAATCTCACGTGCATAGATTTATTAAACATTTAAGTTTATTCTCCAGTTGTCACTCATACAAACATATTGTCTATATCACCCTGTAAAAGGTCAGTATCCTTGGAATTAGAACTGAGCGTCGATTAAAATATTTAAGCCGACTAATCATCACCTTTTAATTGATTAATTAATTGATAAATCGGGGTTAGTTTATTCCTATGCATAATAATTTTTAAAAAGTCCAAAATTACTTTTTCTGTGTTTGCTTTTTCTGAATGTATGGAAAACAGTGCAATGTACAATTTCGGATTTTAAACAAACCTTGATGTGTAGTTGAGAACAGTGAAAAGACCCAGACACTCATAAATGATTACTTCAGCCGCAGAAGCAAAAATGTTCGTTGATATACTCCGGCAATAGCGAACATCCTTTGATTGTTCACCATAGTTTCTGTCGGGCTAAACGGACAGCTCAAGCAGCGTTCAAGTGGCTGGGACGCGTATAACCTCCTCCAGTTGTTTGGAGTTACAGATCTCGCCTCTACAGTTTAGTTTAGGTCTACATTTTACCTAAAGTTTGCCTTCATACTAGTGTATACACTCTTCCAAGTCTGCGTATTGGAAGCGTTGCATTTTTACTCTTTTTTGTGTTTTTCAAAATTAAAGTGATTAACCTGTTAAAAATTAATCTCGATTAAAGCATTAATCGATTAATTGTTAGGCTAATCGATCAAGTACCCAGCCCTACTTGGAATCATTGTTTAGTCGATAAATTATAGGGTTATCTGGAACTAGCCCAGTATTCGATTTAATGCAATTGATAATATGTTTGTAGGTATCAAGAAGACCAAAGGAGCCAGAAAATAGCAGTGCAGACACAAGTAGTGACTTCTACAAATTGCGAATTTACTGCATTTGATATAACACATTGCTTTCGACGCTAAGGTAATCTCTTGACGATGTTTAAACGTTACTATCAAGTAAAAGTGATCTACAATCATTTACGAAACATTTACAGACAAAAGACAAAACACATCTTCCGACTTTCAACACACGTTGAAAGTCGGGAGATGTGCTGTCCGTGTTCTGTCTTTTGTGTGTAATTCTTTCGTAAAAAAAAATAAATGCAATACTAACGCGCTCCTTAAAAAAAGTTATCTAGGTTTATAAAATAACAAATCGTGGTTTACAGGGTCAAATGCCTTTCCGAATCCCAAAAAATAAACAATATACACCATTCCCAGTAGAAATGGCACCAGCAAAAAAGTGAAAAAAAAAAAACGCATTCAATTACAGTGCTACAGGGCGCTCCAACGCGAAAGCCGTGCTGATCTTTACTAAGAAAATTGCCAACGTTCAAGTGAACGATGAGATTGCTATAAACATATTCACGAGCTTGCAGTATATGCATGTTAAAGAAGTAGGTCTATAATGTTGCACGCAGTTTGTGACTCTCGATATGTGTATTGGACATGTATTTGCATTTTTCCAGTCGGATGGAAGCTTCTGTTCTCTTAATGTTTTACTTAAAAGCACATATAAATATATTGCCAGTTCGTCAGAAAAGTACTTCAATATAGCCGGAGAAATGGTTTACCTGGTCCAGTGTATTTCTTTACATCAAGTTCTCATAACAACAAACCTATTCCATTAGACGTTATTTCTAAGGGTGGCATAACACGTTTCATCGGCGCTTGTTCGTTTGGGTAGCAACATCGGGTATTGATCACAAAAGAACAACTAAAATTCTCTGAGATAATCGAGATAAGTAGCCTCCTTTCGTTCATCTGCGATGCGTTGGTCGTTTATTTAAAAAGGAGGAACTAAAGTATCATTCCTCTTATTTGCCTCGACAAATTTTCAAAACTCTTTTGCGTTCATCTTAAATTTGGTATCCAACTCCTTCTAATAAGTGGTATGGCTTTTTTTATTGGTGTCCAAGTTGAAAACCGACGGCCGCACCGCAACCTTTGCTTATTTGAAAAAAAAAAAAGGTACGCTTTATTTTATCGTGACAGCATTTGCAGTATCCTGCTTGGACATCCCTTTATAAAGCTGGGTTGCACGAGGAAAGCGACACTTCACGCTTGGCCGACACGCAGGTCGCGTGACATCATGACGTCCCGTGAATCTGACGTCATATGACTTGACGTCCAGTTCGGGTACCATGCGACATCGCAGTGTCACATGATGTCAAAATATCACGTTACATCATGTCGCGTGGCGCCCTGAGGACGCGTGAAAACCTCTATGTCTCTTCTATGTCGACAGCGCACAAAATACCTTACCCAGATTAAGAGTGTACCCACCCTTTGGACAAAAATGTGGTTTTTGACTGGGAATTTACGGTCTTAAAAAGCCCTAAGTCAAACTTAACCAAACAAAATGTTCTTTACGTTAAAGTGTGGTTTTTGTCTAAGAATGTAGGGTCTTAAAAGGCGCGAAGCCAAACGTAACCAATATAGGTGCATATTGGTTCTAATTCGCCAAACAAGTGCCAGAGTTAGTCCCCACCTTTGGTTGTTCGGTTTTCATGCGGCATTTTTGGGCCTAAATTGCCAAACAAGGGCCACATTTAGACTTTACTGCTGGTTCTTCCGTTCATACCTGACAGCTCTTACTCAAGTCTGACACTTTGGCTGTTATGTAACGAGCTAAAGAAAGGCCATTAAAACGCTAAAGCGAAGTACCGTGGCCAACGACTTGGAGTAAAACCGTATTACGCCCAAGTTAGACCTCTAGGATTGCCAAACTTGTGCCAAGCCTGGCAATCCTAGGAAAGTTAAACATTTCTCTGACGTGCTACCTGGACGGTAAGGTTAAAATTGTCACCGCACTATTGTCAGGTTATATATAAAGTTTGACTTTACGCGGCATTTGTATTTTATTTTGCAGTTTCAGCGAGCCCCAACTTTCGCACCAACTGTCGCAGGCTCTTTAATTTTTGAAGAAAACAAACAAACTTCCCAGTAACCCGACCACCGAACTCAAATGCCCGATATGAGATCAACGAACTTTGCACCTGTTTTACCCGGAAACAAACGTTCTATGTGTGGCTAGTAGCATTATCACTTCTAAAGTCCCAACTGCTTCTCCAAAACAAACACATATGTGCTCAAAGGGGGAAACGACATAATTTATTTAACAAAAAAGGCGGGTCAATGGTCCCATTGTTTTTTCTTTGTGCCTAAACCTACAAATGCGATCACCCAGCCCACAAGTGCAACATAGCGAACCTCCCACAGTTTCGAGTCCCACGGTGAGTTGTACGGGAAATAATAATTTTACGTTCTATATACACACAGCCATTTAAAGGGTCCCAGTGGCGCAATATTATTTACAGATTTATTTCACTTTACACGAATCTATCGAAACTTGAGGTTGTGTACACACGTCGACGTGCCAGTTTCATATAGAATTGTATTTAGAGTGAAGAATTGCAACTGCCGTCTTTAGAAGTTGCACATGCCGTCCTTCAATGTGTTATTTAAAGATACTGTAGTACTTCAACATTTCGGGAATATTGAATTTTGTAACCCCTTACGTTCAAGGGCGCCCAATGAAAAAATCGCTTTGATTTAGCATACCACGGATCCGAACAAAAAACGGAGAACGCACGCGGATGTATTATGTGCCACATATTTTTAATAATATGCCAGAACGGTCTCATCGAGCGCAAAACTCAAAAGAGCCTTACGAAGTTTAGATCAGTGAAGTTTGAGTGCGGGACTATTTGTTATTCCTCCCAGAGATGTGCGTTTCCCCGATATAGTTTCGTATTGCGCGAAGGAGTTGCTGTCGTTTTGTTGATTGTTTCCAGATACACGGTTTTCCAGTTGAGAGTTTCTATTGTTCTGCGGTGCTGCTGTCGTTTTGTTGATTGATTCCAGATTGATGGTTTCACAGGATGTAGTTTAAATTGTTTATTGTTTGGTACTGCTGTCGTTCAGTTGCTTGAATGCATGATTTCGACGGTGCATGAGCATTTCATTTGTATTGCGTATTGAATTGCCACCTAGCCTGCCGAGCCACGAACACAAGCCCCTGAGGTTTACACCGGCTCATTATAGTATTTTTTTAATGTATGCGTTATAAATAAAGCTTGTATTCTATTCTATTTTATACGGTGACAAAAATGATAGGCATTCGTCTAATGCAAAATGCACGTAGTCACTGCTTTAGAAAAGCAGTGCACGCTGGGTTTCGAGCGCCATATTATCGCGCTACCGAGATGGCGGCGTCAGCCGAGAAGAACGCCTTTGAGTCACCGAGCCTGCGCGCGACTATTCAACGTGCAAATTGGTCGTCTCATTGCGCACCCCGTGCGTTTGTTTGGCCCCGACGTCAGCCCATGACGGCGCCAGCTTGGCTGCGTCCTCATCTTGCCTTCTCTGTTTTCTACTCTGCCCTTTCACTCGCCTGCCTCTCTTTGCCTTCCGATAGACGCATTTAAGAACAGTCGCTGACCGTCCGACCTCGGCCGACGCTGCGCATCTGAAGGAGCCAACGAACCGGCGCCAAAATTGGCGCATCGTCACACTGCTCATTGCCCATTTAATTTGGTCAAAGCAAGAATTCAATCAGTTCGGAATTTATTTGCATTTGTCGAGGCCTCGAAATGCCCATTTTCTTTTTTTTTTTTATCGTGGGACATAGTTTGTGAAGGTTTCCAGTCGCAAGCATAGAAAGTTACCAATTACTGCTTTGGACATAGCTGAGTATAATCTAAAAATCACGCATGTAAATTTTCTCACAGAATTGTAGGCAGATTGACAAGTCATAGACAAATGCACAGATATTGACAAATATGCTGTCATTTGAGCGAATCTTGTATAAAACAGGAGAGGCAAGCTTGATTAGCACATCCACGCAAAAGGAGGGAAAATAATACCTTTCTTCAAAATGCCACAATGGGCTAAGCAGGGCTCCCATGTAACTTTGGCAAAACGCAAAATTTCCACATGAGGACAGCATGACCGAGAATCGGCAAAGTTTACACAAGGGGAGCGACGTAGAGCACTAAAACCTTCGAGGAAGGGCTAGGGAACTGCTGTCATTTAAGAAGCAACACCGATATTCTTGACTCATTGCCAAAGAAAAAAAATGTTCTCTCCCGCGAGTGAAATTTCTTACATTACGTCGGGGAGGTGAAAAACACTCCGGTACGTTACACGCTTCCACATATACAATGTGAAAGAGAAAGGCGTCCAGGCCAGTAGATATGCCGAACGCGCAGTAAAACAACGGCACTCGCCATTTGTAGAACACAATGGGCACAGAGAAGCCCTGGTTGGAACGAGTTCACGCAAATCCAAACAACATAACAACGCATCAATCAACCGTTGGCCGCCCTTCAGAGGAGCTGATACATATCGGTATTATACCGAAATGGTTCATCTCAGGCCACGAAAGAGCACTTTTGACCAGACGGAACATTTTCGTTCGATTTCTCGGCGCGGGTGGCGCTGGCGCCGCATAGAGTGATTCGGTAATGCAAACACACGAGCGACAAAAACGGGCGTCGCGCGGCAGTTTCCATGGCAACTTGCGCGCACGCTGGGATGTGGCGGCTTGGCATAGGTCCACGTCGCAGCGCCTCGGTCCGTTGCTATGGGAACCAGCGCCCGGCGCCCGTTTCTGCCGCTCATGTGTTGCCTGCGCAAGTGTAGGCGAGGTGGCGCGGCCTACGACTGGCCCCGACCGCACGTAGCTTTGACTGCGTTCGGGCATAAGCTGAAACGAGGTATAGTAGTCTTTGCAGAAACCGAAAATTTTAACTCCGTTAAAAACAGGAGCGCTAAAATCATTATGCGCTTTCTCTCCTGGACGTGTGAAAGTTGTTGTGCAAGAAGTTCTCTTGAAACAGCGACTTCTCAGGAAGCTTCGTAGCGAGCCGCCGAGAAGAGTCAAAAATCAGCGGGCGCGAATTGGACTCTAGTGCTTCCTAAGCAATTAACTACGAAAAAACACTGATTCCACCGACCTCTAATCCGCACAACCAAAGCCTCAACTCAGCCAGTCAGAATCAAATATCGAACTTTCGGTAAATTTAGGCTAATATATCTAACTATGCTAAGGATAGATTCACAGCAGTGTCCTCCCGCCACAAAGTTATTTATTCAGCTGAAGAAGAGTGAAACAACAAAGAATACTAGAAGTATAACGGTGGTGAGACGCATAACTGCTATAATCGCTCAGTGCCCTTTTGAAATCCCCTCGAAAGTCTAAAGGCCCGTTCACACTCTTGCGACCGAGTACGACTGAAAGAGACGAGATCTCTTAAAACTTCTTAAATATTTTTAGAACGAGGGAACGCACTGGCATTGTGGCGCCATCTATGCGGTGACCCTGGAACTGCATTTCACGAGAGCGAAGGTTTTGCGGGATTTCCGAGGTCAAATGTGCGTAATACCCATAGAAAGGCTCGTTTATAACAATGACAAAAGTTTTTCGAGCCAAGAAAGAAAGGATTATGCGCGAGAGAAATAAAAAATTATGCCGGACCGTCGAGTATACACTGCTACCCAATAGATGGCGCCAGTGTTTCCTCTGGTTTAAGAAGTTTTAAGGAACCCAGGTTTAAGAGGTCGCAAGAGTGTGAACGGGCCTTAACATCAAAGCAACGTATCACCTCAGTACCTCGCCCCTTTATTGTCTTGCGGCGCCACAATAGAACAATTTATGAAAACAGGTACGTCGAGGATCTACGGCTTCCTCTGTGCCTATAGTGCTTAGATTTTCCTAGAATAAGACGGGGATTGTCAGGTTCAACATTTATACACGTTTGTTTTCAGAAGACACGATGTATATTCCCGTCATTTCCATCGCGGTCGTGGCCGCTCTCTTGGGTAAGTGGAATTTCTTAAACATATCCTTCGACATAGCCTCCTCTCTACTCACAAAGCCTGGCAGTTCGACGACGGACCCATAGAGTGCCCGGTCGCAGATTTGGAGCGCCAGGATCTGGTAGCACAGAGCATCAAAAAGCCATTTCTCGGAGAACCTGGACGTCAGCGCACAGAGTTTGCAGCGGCGAGGACCCGAAACACACTTGTTCGCTTGGGAGAAGTGTGTTTCGGCGTCTCGCCGCAGAAGGGCGCCGAAAAATTAAAAAAAAAAAAAAATACTGGCTAGGTGGCGCAAGCCACCGCCCGATTCAGTGTGTTTCGGGCCCCATCCATCCATCCATCCATCCATCCATCCATCCTCTGATCCGTTTTATGCCGCCCCACCTTTTCCATTTCGGCGGCCGCTTCACGTGGCGACCTGTCAGGCTTTGTCAGTATATAGGAGGCTATGCCTTCGAGCAAGATATTCTAGAAATGGCGGCAATGCGTGGCGCGCGACAGAAAATAAAGCGCCTGTAGTCTTTCACAGCAAAAGAAACGCAGGCCGTAACAAGCATCTCACTCTGGCTCCGCAGCCAATGAGCACGCGGCATCAGCCAACAAGAACGTCCAAGAACCAATCACGAAGCAAGAGGCGTGAAGCTAATGAGCCATTCCCCGTGTGACGATTAAGAGCGCTAAAAAGACGAGGACCAGTAAAAAAGACACACACACACACTAGCCCAAAAGCGCGCTTGCAACTGAAGTTTATTATGAATTGATCAAACAGGGAAAAACATATATGCCTTATCAACAAAACACCCATGTCATGTACGCACATCGTCCTACTAATCCACATTACTGGCTTGGCCTATCCAAGGGCTGGAAATACGCCGCTTCAAAGTCATAGAGTGCAATCGATGGGACGCTGCATAAATGGTCGAGTAAGTGAGGACGCACTGGCAATGAGATCGTCGCCCGTGGGTCATCTGGCGGCGCACTGCACCGGACGCGATTGTGTCCCAAAGTTTTAGGAAACAATTATCATAAAGCCAAAACGAAAACAAAAATTTAAAAAAAAATTCAGAAGGCTATTTTATAAAAAAGAAAAGTGCGGTCATGATACATGCGTTAGCGCCCATTCAAAACCTGCGTTAGCGCCCTCTATGATTCAGAAGTGGCGTATTTACAGCCCTTTAAAAGGCCAAGCTAGTAAACCTCGTCTGTTGCGCTGTTTTAAACCTTTGAGTAAGAATAGATGAAGATTAGTAGGACGATATGCTTACATGACATGCGTACATGACAGCGCGCTCTTGGTGTGTGTGTGTCTTTTACTAATCCTCGCCTTTTTAAACGCTTTTAACCGTCAGAATGTATCACCGACTAGCCCAAGTGAATACACTTATACATTCCCCCGTGTTTCATAGAGTGGCAATGACCCCATAACTGCACAGCCTTTAAGTATATTGAAGTCCAACATAGCTCACTAACAAATATCTAATATCTTGAAAAACTTTGAGTTCCCTTCGTATGCAACTGTGCCTTCAGTGTTTTGTGAAGTGAGCGAGATGAACGAGGCATAAATAACTTAGAGACAAAAAAAAAACAACCTTAATTGAAAAATGTTTACTTTGCTTTATTGTAACACAAACTGATACATATAATACGTTACGATAAACTTCACCCTTCAGCAATGCTCAGTGCACGTGTCACAGCGCATACAGTTTTTTCTTCTTTTTCTTAAGTTTAATCGTCTCGTCATTCGCCGAGAAATCTCCGTAGATTGCGGCGATTGGCTGCCCCAAGTGCTATGCTGGGAACTAGATGCTCCTGACGCTTTAGAGTGCACCTTGCATCATATTGCAGAGTGTAGCTCTCTGAGACAGAAAAACGCTTACTCGCGATACTCGCGAACTGGATGCAATTTTCTCGTTCATAATTTTCTCACTCGTGCACTTTTGTTTTTCAGCGACACCATCACACGCTGGCGTAATCGGAAGCAGCCATGGAACGGGTACAAATTACTTCAAATTTGTCTGTAATAGGGTTGCCACAAAGTCGCGAGCCCTGAAATTTAGACGTTAATACACTTGTAATGAATAGGCCAGTGTGCGGTAGGGATGATAAGAAAGGTGGAAGTTAATCGTCATAAAATGATGTCTGATGTCTTTGTTTTTTGAGAAATTACATAAGTTCAACGCAACTATTAAACAGGCGCCTTCACTGTACATTACCATAAAGTTAAATTTAATAATATTAAAGGAAGTACCTAATGTGGAGAAGTTTCATACACCATAAGAAATTGACCTCCACTTGCAATGGTGGAAGGTGATCCACCTATAGGGCCTATTCACTTGCTGAGTCATCACCCACAAACATGGCCGCCGAGCGATAAAGCGGAACTTTTATTCGTGAGCTTGGTGAAAAATAAAAGAAGGCAAAGCAAACTCGCCTATCGGCAAACCGCTATGGCCTTCGGCGGCCATGCTTGTGTGTAGTGACTCGACATTAAAAGGCGGTCTGACGTCATGTGAATAGACTCTATACTCGCGGTCAGCTTTCTGTGGCAATGCAGTCAATGCTAGGGGAGAGGGTGCACCAACCGCCGTACACGCGCTTTCCTCCTCTTTTCGGACTGCCACAGAAAGTTGACCGCGAGTATAGAGTCACTGCTGTAATGCGTGTCCGAAGAACGCCCACCTTTATTGAAGCCAACATAAGTGGGATTTACATTGATTACGTTCGCTCGAGATCAGTGCTAAGCTTTCGCTCCACGCATTACAAATTCTTCTACGTTTAATGACTCATATTATTTTTTTAAGACCCAGAAAAAAACGAAACTGTCGAGGTCAACGGTATGTATTCCATTTCTTGACTATACATGACCCTCTCAATTCTTATCTTGTCACTAAACAACAAGGGTTAATCCGCAAATGTTGGCCCATTCTTTCTCATTGATCTTCTGATCGCTATTGTCTCATATCTTTATATTGTTTTCTCTCTCATATGAAAAAAAAAAAAAAAAAAACACAGAACCGGAATTTGTCGGCTACTTCGACGTGATCAGAGGTAAGAAAAGTGAAGTTAACTAGAGGGTTTAGACCTGTTTGTTATACGTTGAAATATTACAAATACCTTATTTAATTAGTTACATGAGCACCGACATAAAATGGTCCTCTGTTTCGATGAAAATATAAAAAAAAATTGAGTAATCAAATAACAATCAGGCTTGTAGGACTGCCCAGTCATCAAAATATATTACCCCAATCAAATAAAAGTGAACAAGATCAGCTGCATTCTAAGTAGCGTTTTCCTGCAAAATTCGTTTGGGCACATGCAAATTCTGGTACATTAATTTATGTGTTGTTGTTGTTATTGAATTGCTTCAGGAGAGGTTAAGGACTTTGTTGAGGCCATATTTCGCTACAAAAAGGGTAAGACCTTTTTTTTTTCATGTTTAAAAATATTTGTCATATTGCCTTTGTATTCTGATGCGAGCAGACATTTTTTAGTCAATACATAAAAATACTTAAGGCGGAGTTAGCGCAAAGTGAAAAAAAAATATAAAAGTAGTCTAAAGCATGGAACACATGAGAGGTGAAAGTGGTCGCCGCGGGGCACTCGCCACTCGCCGCCAGGTGCGCCACAGGCTCTCCGCGCGGCTTTATCTGTGCAAACAAGATCCGAGCGACGCGGCGACGAGCGGAAGTGACGTAGGGAAGCCAGCACCGGTTGCCAGGATACTGCCACGCAGCGCCCGGTTTCATCGCTCATGTGTCCCCCTCTTAAATACTTCAACTAATTAATAAAAAAACCTTTCTTCGAAACATTTCAATGGAACATTCCCAAATATTGATATTCTTTTAACATTAGAAGATGGCAGATTTCTAGGAAATAAACAAGCGCCGAGAGCCGTTTAATGAATCCATATTGATGTGTTCTCTTTTTTTCTTCCCCTCTATAACAGGTGTTGGAAAATTGGGTGCGGTAGCGAAATACGGTGAGCTATTTCGGTGACGTTTTATTTCGACATCTACACGAATTATGTTTTCGCGATGAACCTTTCTTTTTTTTTTTTTTTAGTACAGAGCGCCGTCTGGAGGTTGTCTGCTAACTTCAAAACGAAGGGCAGCCCAACGTTCCCCCACCCGTCAGAACACATCGGCATACGGCCGCTGTATCGTTTTTTTTTTTTTTTTTTATTGCCTCTTACGCCCCATACTACCTACGCTCGGAACATAATCGTCGAAAGAGACGAAACATGCGAAGAGATAGATGCCGACAACGTTGGCCGTGCGGGAGGGTGCACTCCAAAAATGGCGACGGCAGAAGGAAGGGTCAGGGAAGAGGCTGTACTCATACGCTAAGGCTTACTAGAAAGAGCTTCATTGTATTCACTGGCACTACTATAACCTTACTTGCTCCGATTCACCAAGTTAGACACGCTTATGTATGTGATGTACCTTTTTATGCAGACACGGACTTCGAGAACATATTCGACCAGCTGAAAGGTAAGGTGGCATAACTTCACTGATTCGAGAATTTAGATTGTGTACGAATAAAAATCAAAAACGAGGTATCGGGCGAGCGGGCAATATTTAAAAGATCGCAAATCGAGAAGAATCTATAATAACTGACACCCAGTCTTGGACACGTTACTCGAAAAAACTAATCAATTGTAATTACAGTTACTTTTGTCTAAAGAGATATTCAATAAGATTACTCGAGTACTTAAGAAGGAAAATTATTGGCCGCTACTTAAACAAGTAACCGATACTTTTCCAATTACATTATATTTTCAGAACGACGGATTTTCTCGCCTGTTTGAGAACGGGTCTTTTTTTCTTCCATACTGTTCATTCGTGGATTCAGTTACCGAATTTTAAACTATTCATCTTTTATCCACCAATTTTAGTAAATCATCCTCCTGTCCGAGGTCCTTTTGTTTTTTGTTCCGCGATTTCTTGGAAGGAAACTCGTAGAAGCAGACGGCGCCATTACAAAAAGGAGGGAAAATGACTAACGGTTACAAGTAATTTTAGTTCTTCAAAAAGTAATCTGATTCCTCTCGCGATTGCTTCCAAATAAATGTATTCAAATAATTCCAAATTTAACCCAAAGTAATCGATTACAATATACACTTGTAATGAGAACCGTATACAAGCTGCTGACACCTTACACTCTAAGAAATGCTTGAGCGTCTACTTATCCGCAAAACACTCAAAGAGACAATTGCGATCTAGGAAATCAGTTCAGCGAATGATGAGGCGGGGCATCCGTTTATACCTAAAAATGAAGTCTGCGCTGTGGCATTACGCAATGCAAAGCGTAATGCTTGCATTGCGTAATGCCACAGCGCAGATTTTACGATTACGTGATAAACATGCCTATGTCTTCACGCAGGTCCAATCCATAAAGTCCGGTCAGCCGTAAGCTGGCAGTACAATGGGGAACTACGTGCTCGCTGGATCAGTCAACCAGCTCCCTTTCATTACCTGACCACAGTCACATCCTCTCTTCTTGGGTTAAAGCGGGAGCGTGATCAAGTGGCGAAAGATGGGCGCAGCACCGGTCCGGCGAGCCCGTAGCTTTTACCGGAATGGTGGCTTCGCCGTGAACAGGGAATAAAACACGACAAGCGACGTGAACTTTGACGGACCACAATATACATAGTTAATAATCATGCAGAGACGAGCAAAAAAAAATTAAGCTTCTGACTGGGTAGAGTAGACCTCAGTGCAAGCTGCTTCGAGGTCTACCCAAAATCCTTCCGATCGGAGCCAATCGGAGCTCGTCGTTTTGACGTCACCGTGACCCCTGCGCAAGAAGGAGAAGAACTTGCGTTCCGAATAGCCATACCCTCGCTTAAAAGCGTATTCGAAAGCTAAAGCCACATGTCATACAGTATTAGGTAGTTCTCGCAGGGCGTTTCCGCCGTCCAGCAACGTTCTCCTGGACCCGCTAGGAGATCAGGAAATGTGCGGGCAAGGCAAGCGGCGCGCATGCGCAGCAGCGGCGTCTTCCTTGAGCGCAGCACAGTGGAGAAGGAAATACGCTTCACGAAAATTCCCTATTAGTGTGTTTGCATCTCACTAGACATTTTTATTGAATCGGAATGGATTCACAAAAAGAGCCATTAAATCTGCGTGACTCAAATATTATATACGAGTAGTAAATTACAGGTCACGAAGGTAGCGGGAAATGCTCCTCAAAGGGATTCACATATCCCTCCGCCACCTCCGCATCCAATAGCGTCCCATCGTTTCCGTGACGTCGTGGCCAACACGGGAGAGGGTTTTGCCTTCCTGCGAATATTTTCTTTATCTTTCGACTTTGACTTAGCGTTGTGGAAGCCACGAGAGGGAGATTAGAGTTTTCCCCCTCCGATGGAAACAAATACGACTTCGGGGGGTTAGGTTACCCTCTGATGGATACAAAGGCCACTTTCAGGGGCTCGCTTCCCCCTCCGATGAATACAAAGGTCGCTTTCTTAAGAAGTGGAGGTCGGAGACAAGTTTGCATTACTCTGCAGTCAATATCTATTCATTGAAGCGGAAAAAAGGGCGTTTCCAGTGAACTATTCTTTCGACTGCGGATGGATTTGAAACGGGCGCATCACGCTTGTGGGAGGAGCTTCTCCTACCTTCTTGACTTGTAACCGACTATAGTCACCGAGAAGGCAAACAACGCGGGGAGTGGACACATATGTTCAAGCGCTTCTTGGTTCATTCTTTGGCGTCCTTATCGGTTAATCCCCAAACTCTATTGCCTACAGAGCGATAATAACATGTTTTAGAGCACAGCTCTTAGGCGCCTGTTTACGGGTTGAGCGGCGTCACCGTCGGCTTAGGCGTCGGCGTCGGCGTCGGCGTAACCGCGCGGAACGCATTATGGGAAATTTTCCCGCCAAATTCAACGGAAACATTTTTCCGTTGAATTTAGCGGGTGAACTTTCCCGTTAAATTTAGCGAAAAAAGTTCCCCGCTAAATTTGCGTTCGAACCTTTCTTGCGTTCCAGTGGAGTTCGAACCTTCCTTGCGTTCGAACCTTCCTTGCGTTCGAACCTTCCTTGCGTTCGAACCTTCCTTGCGTTCGAACCTTCCTTGCGTTTCAGTGATCAGCTGTCGCTGACCTCCACTGAAACGCGAGGAAGGCTCCAAAACCAGCGTTTTAAATGAGCATGCAAAAGGTATATAAGAGCTTTGGATAGACGAAAGTTCGCAAGAACAAGACAGGCACGGGGCGAACATGCAGATGGGGTAGAAAGCGCAAATAATATTCAAAATCATCCGCATCTAGGTGAGAAGTTTTATGTGGTAGGCTTATTAATATATTTTAATCATTCCAGATAGGCTCCAGGATTTACGCGACGCTCTTAATCAGGTTCATAAAAAAGGTAAGCGATATCATTATAAAACTTCCATGTATATATCAATAATATTCAGCCGATATAACAAATACTTACGACCACGCATTCTCGCAGCGTACAGTCTGCACCATCAAATCCTCTTGACGGGTGAGAAATTCTGTCGAACAATTAAAGAGTCCTCTGCGTGACATTGTTAGCGCGAACACGACTTCGGCGCTTTTTGAAATTTTACTTGGAAAGGATACTGCCGGGCACCACGATTTGGCACGTAGCTATAATACTCCAGCTTAGCGCCTCAAGCTACTATATTAGTCGTAGCAATAATCATATTATCTTTAACATGTAAGTATGGTGGGAGCTGAGGGACAAAAACCTTTCCTGGCGGTCTGACTGGTCTTGAGTACCTCTCGAGAAAAATATAAATGAAAAAAACAAAAGAAATTATACAATAATACAGTTACATCCGTAATAAAATTTAAAAAGAAAGATATAGACAACAGCGATGTTTGCTTACATTAAGATAAAAGAACTGGGTAGTTATATACAATAAAGAAAAGGAGAATTCAACAAAATTATATTTAGCATATCTTAGTAGCACAAAATTAGATTAAAAAGTTAGGTGTCATGCTTTAGATTCATCAAGACTGAAAGCAATCAGCGAAAACAGGCCAACAGTGGCGTGAAATGTCCCTGATTGGAAAAAGCGCCGAAAAATACAGGGACCAAGGGCAGTTGAAAGTGCCTTGCGCTGTTCAAATTGTCATTGGTCTTTTTTCGCTCAGCGATATGACCCGGCTGAATCAATTATCCACTTCGCTGCAATTTAGGAGTCACGTTATTTGTGGAGAACGTGGTTTTCATTGAGTGTATTTTCAGAAACATCTTCGAAGAAAAAGGACAACGTGAACGACACCACGAGCGAGGAACATGGGGACATGTAGGGTTCTCAACAACCTGTGTCCAAAATAAGACGCTTGCCATCCACTTAATACCCGATCAAGATTTTTTTTTCTCTAACTGGTTTTATCATGTCTTTACTAAAGAGTGGGTAACTTTTTAACATTGCATTGGGGGCCTGGCCAATAAACCTTGCGTCTCTGGCGTGTTTAACTTTAGAATCAAAGCAGTCGTCAAGTGATTCCTATGCAGAAGGTAAGCTTAACGTTTCAGTAAATGCAGTGATGTTTTGCAGCAGACATAAACACACTGAAACAGAACGTGCAAACGCGTTCGGCAAAACGGCAACACCATGTCTGCAGAACCGCCACAAAAGTAAGGTTTTCCTCCATGGAATATAATGCGCAAGCCGATCCACTTTCACAAATCCCTACAAACAAGGCGTTTGAGAAAAAAAATGCACTATTTTCTGGAATAAACTGCCACCCAAAAGAAAGAAACACTAATTATCAAAAGTAATTACGCAACATTTATTAATTACCTTTTAAACTAGTGACAATGTACAATGAACACATGGGTTCAATAGACCTTTCTGAAATATCCCTGAAGTCATCGTGGCGAGGGAAATTGTGGGGCTGTTTAGATGTCCGTTTCGTGCCGAATGGAATGCTTCGTATATCCTGAAAGCGGCACGATTCATTGTATCTCTGCATTAGAAGCTCGGGATGCACAAAAATAAAGCGAACACGAAAGGAAGCTATAACATACTCTGTCGAGCTTTCCTCCTACCTTCTCTGCATCCTAATATCACAAAGTGCCAATCCAACCCCAATTTCGTGCTCTATTCTTGGATTTCACGTGCCGTGCATCGAAACGCCACAATGCGTCAAGCAGACGGTGAGGTTGCCGCATATTTCCGGAAAGGTCTATTAGAATCTTGCTCAACTCCTCCTCTTCCTCGGTGTCTCGGAGTATGGCTTTAATTATCATGAACAAAAATAAACGACACTGTTCCAGATGTTGAGGCCCGTTCAATGATATCATTGCAGAATAATATGTGCGGGTCGTGAAGCTAACCAACATTGTGAAATTGAAAAAATACAACGAAATAGCGATAAAACTTTGTAAAATTTAAATACAAAATAACTAACATAATGCTAGCAGTACATATATTCTTCGGATGCACAATATATAGTTAATTACTTATTTTATAATATTTATAGGTTCCCCAAAATCCGAAAGAAAATAGTTCCCAGCAGTTTCAGAATATATGTCTCTGGTTTACAGTAGTTATACATTTCGTTGAATATTGCGATGGTGTTGAAAAAAACATTTCATTTTTATACTCCAAATAGAACGCAACCGATGCCAGCTCAACGATTTTCTTGCATATTTGAGTCAGTACACGTTTTCTCGTGATTTTGTTATGCACAAAAACGCCATAAAAGTTATAAACCGAAATGCAAAAATCAAGTGAAACAAAATCGCTTGACCTTGTAGGCTAGTATAAAAAAGTCTGGAATATGTACATAAATACAGTTATGTTAGAAACCCTAATTAGAAATATGCTCGGGGATATTGGTTCAAGGTGATTCCACCGCACGGCAGATGAATTGAGCAAACTAGTTTAAAAAGCTGGTAGATTCATCCTTAATGCAATCAAGAACCGTATTTTTGTACTACACTCGATTCATTTAGCCAACATTCAGATATTAGAAGCCGGGCAATGATAAATAAAACGAAACAATTTTATTGTTTTCTTCGTGGCAAATTTATTTATAGCTCGTAAAAAGATGCCTTCTTTTTATCCAACGGATGTTTCAGGACCACGAATTGTCTAGGACAATTCACAGTAAAAAATGAAGCAATGCAAATTGGACTAGAATGTTTTAACTACACGTTTTTCTCTCCGGCAAAACACAACTGGAAGTCACTAAAGGTGATACAGTCGTCCTTTCTTGATTTGAAAATATGAATGATATGCTGTGTTCATCCTATACTCTGTATTTTAACATTCTACCGCTCATGCTAACGCTTTCAGTCGAGAGCCGCTCTATTTATATATAAAATAAATAAATTAATAAGCCCCTATTCTTTGCTTCTAGCTGCAGTAGCAAGTTTTGCTTACGCACATAATGCACACAAAAAATATATTTTCTCATTCTTTACAAAGACAAAGGAACTAAGGGGACAGAAATTTGCAAGGTAAGGCTTTACGATTTTGAACTCTGATTAACCCGATGTGAACTGGGCGTGCTTCGTGACCAACCTAACGAGTGCATAAGTTATCACAATGTTGGTTTATAGTTTTAATATACTGCCTCAGCTACTGCCATTAGTAAGAGTGAGGAAACACGCGACGTTTCATTGCTTAGAACTATGTTCCCATGTAATTTGCTACCCAAATTATTCAACACTTGAAAGCGTACAATTCAGAACATCCGAGACGATACTCGAGGAGTCGCAAAATTGATTGAACTGAATTATTTTTTCTCCGAACATATAAAGTCGTCCATCTCCCCGCGTATCCCACTGGAAAAAAAAAATTATTTTGTAAGTTTCGAAGGTTAGGATACTCCCTAAAGATGCCGTGAATAAAAGCACTGTTCACGTGTAAACACGGCAGTGCATTCGACACTACAAATCTGTTACGCTTGAATATCCTGTTTTATTTTCGTCAACTGCGAATAAAGTGTTTACTCTCCTAATACGTTAGAAAAATAAATGGCACAGGAAGTATATATTTTATTCCCTTATAGATTATACCAGAAACTCCGGGATCCATCATCGGATATAACCGAATACTAATCATAACCGTCCCCTCCCTTGCACCCCACAACCCCACTCCCTGCTCCCACAGAACATGCACTAAGCCATAAGCAGGCGAACATTTCGACTGATCGATTGATGCGTCAATCGATTCGATTGATTTTATTTTCGTCAACTGCGTTGTATTATAAAATGTTCACTCTCCTAAACTGATGCCTTAGAACGGAAATCCAACTCTACAGATAAACTCCTTTGGCACACATTTCGGAAGTACAAAACAACCCCACATATAACAAAGGGACATTTTATTTCCTCCTAACAGTAGCGCATTATACCAGGTGGCCTCTAAACTCCGGGATCCATCATCGGATATAACCGAATACTAATCATAACTGTCCCCTCCCTTGCACCCCAAAACCCCACTCCCTGCTCCCACAGAACATGCACTAAGCCATAGGCAGGCGAACATTTAGGTTGTGGGAAATCGTGGTACTGATCGATTGTTCTATTGTCTTTTAATGAATTCTTCTTCAAATTCTACGTTCTTTCACAGCACTTTTGCGTTTGTTAAAGGACTTAACAACCAATCTTTCTACTTAACACAGGTTTTCCGGCTTTTTTCCCGTATTCCCAACAAAGACCTTGTTCGACATGTACGCGTAAATCTAGAAACTGCAGGATCCCATTTTCAGGTTTTTCAGTTGTAAACCTAAGCTGCTGCTTTTATAATCGATTCTAGACCCTGAGCATCACTCTCTCGAAAAGCACAAATAAAAATATCATCCACGTACCTTTTAACAATGCAACCATTCAAGTTACTTTCTTTAAGTGTTTCACTTACGCAACTATCTAAGGTGTTAAGATAGATTTCCGCTAACATCGGAGCCACCGAAGATCCAATGCATACTCCATCTCTTTGAACATATTTCTGCCCATTAAATTCAACAACTGTTGCTTGAAGGTACAAATCAAGAAGTGAAAGGAAACTGTCGACGGCGATGCCCGTCCTGGACTGAAAGTTTACCAGGTTTAACTCTAGCACTTGCCGAACTCTTTGCATCAAGCGCACTTTCTCAAGCGAATAGTATAGATCCTTAATGTCCATTGACATTACAGTGCATTGTCTTCCATGAAAGCCCTCCAGAACCTCAATCAGTGCCTCCGAATTTCTCAGTGAAAGACTCCCCTCCAATTGAATTACATTCAACCCTCTTTGCAAAAATTTCGAGACGCTGCACTGCCACGTTCCGAGTTCGTTGATTACTGTGCGAAAAGGCATATCCGATTTGTGATCTTTCAAAAAAAATTTTAGACTTAACGAAGACCTTGTTTGGTTAACTACTCGTTTTGCCAGATCATCCATCTCATCCTCCTTGAGGATTTCAACAATATTCTTCTTAATTTTCTTAATGTTCCCTTTCCATTCAATGAAGAGTGCGCCGAGGGCTTCGTCTGCCTTTCTTCCGAGCTCTGTCTCGGGAAGTACACCGAACATACCACTTTTGTCAGTCTGCATCAGACGCAGCGATCCCCTTTCTAGTTCTGTTTTGAATCAACCAATCTTGTATTTGAGAACCGTTGAAGCCCAATCAAGGCTTCAACGGTTCTCGTTAAAAACTTTGGGACCTTAGCACGAATAAATATTTTATGAATTAACAACTTGTTTGAAAATTAAAACACATTTTGACTTGACTTGATTGTAAAGCCGTATCTTAATTAAAATTTAAAAAAAAAATACTTTATAGGGGGTCGACTACATCAAATTAGTCTTTTCCCCAACCTGTATTGCGTCATCACAATGCATATTCTGGTCCACAAAACAAAACATTTCGTCGGAAGCTTAAGTACCTTAAACCAGAAAGTCATTTTATGTCCAAACTTTTATGAATTGGTAAGGTGCACGCACAATTCTCAGCATGAAGGTGCATGTCAATAAAATAAGTTTATTTGGATTTCACACTTGGAGTTGGAGAAGATAAAAAACGTTTCTTAAAGTGAAGCCAAATTTCGCTGTCTAAAAATCACACTTTGGTTACTAAGACAGCTGTAATAATTTCACGAAAGAAAAAAGGTTCACTGTTGCATATTTTGCTTTTTTAATACAAATGCACCTCAACAGAAGTGATGTCACGATTTGCGCAGCTATAGCTTTGCCATACCGTGCCTTCACTACTGGATAAAATAAACCAGACATTTGGGTATATACTGTTTTAATTTTCAGTGACACCTCGAACTGTAACTTCGTAAAGCACGCGATTAAGATGTTTCCTCAGAGAAATAAAAGTTAAACACCTCGAATCCGGAAAATTATTTTACATTGTTATAATCTACATTCTACAATATACTATAGTCTATGCTGAGCGGTCCCAGTGAACGAAGAGGGATGCGTATACAAAAAACTGTTCCTATGAAGGAGCATTTTAATATTATAACTTTATTTTACTTTCCAACCAGGAGTTGGAGAAAAAGACGTAATACACCTGAAAGGTAAGAAACACAACGCTCTCTGAAAATTACAATTTGACCACTAAAACAGTGCTACTGCATATTATAACGAATGATAAAAGCTCATTATTGTATCTTCTACTTCCTTAACGCAAATATATATTAATGGAAATGAAGTAGGAATTTGGTTATCTTACAAACTTTTTACCGAGTCATTTGTGAACTGTAAGTTCGTAAAAGGAGGAATTAAGAAGTTTGTGGCCATTGAAGTATCACTGAAGTACCTGGAAGCAGAAAAATTATTTTAATTTGTCATATTCTGCCATAGGTTATGTCCGTATTGATTCGTCCACGTTCACAAAACGTTGAGACCATTCATTGCTCTTCGTAAGAAGGGCAATACTAGTATTTCAAGTTGATTTCGTCCTAACAGGTGGGGACAGGTAATTTTTTTTTTTTACTGGAAGCAAGATAAACTGCGCTATCTAAAAATCACAGACTGGCGGCTAATACAGTGCCATGCATATTGTCACGAAAGACAGAAATGCAATATGGCATGTTTTTCCTCTTTATTGCAGAATGTACTTTGACGGGAAAAATGTTGGGTTTCGTGGCCCTATACATGGTTGTAGCTGTGCCGTGCGGCGTCATAATTGGAAGAACAAACTTGCGTGTTCTAAAGTGTCGCGTGCACACTGCCTCTGGCTCGCATACAATCGCCAAAAATAAATAAAAAGGAAAGATAAAAAATCAAAACGCTGCCGTAGTAGCGTCCAGAGGGTAAAAGATAAGAACTTGAACTAGGTTACGCTGTTTCATGGGCTTCAAAGCAAATAAAAAAAGAAAAAGAAGCGTCTCGACGCTTTGTTGTCAAAAGTAATTACGCAACGCTTCAGCACTACAACGGAATTAACAAACTGCGTCGTCCATTAAAAGCCTTACACTACGTCGCAGCTCCTTAAATTTTGCAGAAACAGAATGAATGAAATTTGACATCTAATACTAAAAATGATAGAAACACTGAAAAGCAACTCACGCCTGTTTTCCATTTCGGTAAACAAGTTAACCTTGATCTTTTATCCCGCTATAACCAATTATCCTCAATTTATAGTAATATTCCAGATTAGAGCAGCCACGAAAACTGAAAGTACGCTTTTCAAATATCCTTTCTACGAGAACTCACAAATACATTAAAATTAGGATTATACAATAATTTCAATAGTTAAGGAATTGTTAGGCCATCAGGACAACACTGCTCAAATATTCGTGAGACAATTTGAGAAATAACGTCACACGGGGTTTAGTTACTACTTGCCTTCAAATTCTTTTGAATCAAGTGAAAAGCAGCAGGAAATGTTGAAGATCAAGAAGCTCCTGCGAACCAGGTATCGCCACCGTTTCCTACACGCGCGGTACATAATAAAGATGTGGACTGCACGGGCGCTCCGGGCGCGGGGCAGTCGAAAACGTGCCTGCAACACCATCGGACTGTGTCTCATCTCGGTCCGTTACATTACCTCGTAACAGTTGGCGACGAAGGATAAATCACGCATTTAACCTGATTACAAGATGCCGAAATACGGTACACTGGAGGCTGGAGCCTTTTGACCCCGAGAGTCAAGTCTGGCAGAAATACTTGGAACGCATGGAACAATTCTTTACGCCAAAAGACTTCCCATGCAGCCACCAAGCATCTTGCTGTCTTGCTCAGCTACTGCGGATCACGGACGTATTCCACGCTACGAAGTCTGCTCGCACCAAGGAAGCCTACGAAAACGACACTGGCGGTCGGACTACAAACGCTGGGAAACTATTTCTTACCAAAATCGTCCCTCATGATGAGTCGTTTCAAGTTCACCAGACGAATTCGACAAGAGGGTGAATCGGTCAGTGACTACGTAGCCTCACTAAAGAAGAAGTTGTCGGAACATTGCGAGTTCGGCAGATTCCTCAATGACCTCCTACGAGACAGAATTGCGCGCGGGATTAACGACAAACAGACGCTAACTCGTTTGCTTGAAGAGCACAACCCAACGTTGAAGTCTGCAGTCGCGCTCGCACCAGCCTACCGAAACTATGAGGTGTATAAGAAACGCAGTTGAACGACCGAGCACAACAGCAGGTCTCCCGCCAGACACGATGTTAGAGCTGCAATTAGCTGCGTCAACCTAACAGCTGAGAAAAAGCAGCACGCTCAAAAGTAGCTAATGATAGGGCATCTAGAGTACGAAAAAAGAGGGCGCCACACAACTAGTCAGTATCTACCGCATGTTTTTTTTTTTTTATCAAATAATAAAAACTAATATTTTAATTAAACATATTTTCTCGTTCCGGTTTACAGCCGCTCTGGCTAACAATGCGGGGTTTCTGGGGGTGAATGCCCCACGCAACCTGTGAAAAGGTAATTAGAGGTAATGGAAGGCAGACGTCACAGAACGGAATATATAAACAACCTGATAGCCTCCAAATGAAACTAGTTAAAGAACTAAACAGATAAGGACAGAACATATGTCAGATGGTACACCAAACAGACCTTGAGTATTTTTTTACTTAAAAAAAACACCTTTTAAACAATCCAGTTGGCTGGTGTCAACAGGCAGGGTCGAGAACCTCAAGGTCTGGAAAGTATAAAACGTTTCATCAGATGCTCGAAAGCCTCACACTTTCGCCACGAAACCAGCCAACAACGTCGATTCCAAGAAGCCTACAGTGAGTACATTTTTAGACTTCCTGCGTAAGTCGATGGTCATTGTATTTCACACCTTTGTACATTATAATGTGTTTGCCATTGTTTCAGGAGCTGACATCGTGATCATGAACTTCTTCGGCCTCGCTCTCCTTTTCGGTTGCGCATCACTGTTTGGTAAGTTAGCCTTGCGATGAACAATTTTTGACCTAATACTTGAAGGTGCGGCGAGAAGCGCGCTCTAAGGAACGTATGTCAATTCACTTTCATAAATGCACTCGGACAACCAGCCCCGCGATGTTAGAAAGTATTCCAGAATATGACGAGCTTAGAATGCGGGTAGACAAAAAAGCGTTATGTGCACAGGGACAATGGTATGACGTTCAAATTTCTATTTGTTCCTCCGCACATCGCATTTTACATTGTCTAAGCATATTTCAAATTTCGTATTTCACTGCGATCCTTTCTATCGTTCTGCGGGATTGGATGCATCTGCGTACTGTAGGAAAGTGAACTCAAAGAAGTTTTACTAGTGTAGGCGCTTTGATCATAACAATATGGCCGACACCATGAACAACCGTAATGTTGCAGGCCGAAAGGCATCTGGGTCTCAGCTCAGGTTCATATGGGCCAGTACAAACATTACTTTCATTTCGTGCACTTCACTGATCAACGACAACGTAGACGTAATAAGTACATCATGATTCCTCATAATACTAATAATGAAGTTTATTATTTGCTTAGAAACACCTAGAAAAAAAAAACGAGCGGCACGTATTTGAACCCAATTCTCTGGAACGGTAGCCGCCTTTCAGTTCGCGAGTTTAGTTTTTTAGCACGAGTTTAGCTTTATCAAAAAACCGCCTGGCTTAGACAATAAGTCAATTGACGTGACTTTGCTATAGCACTTGATTGGCATTTTAAGGAACAGCACTTTATATCGGAATTTAGCGAATGCTTTTCTCCGATAAATTTAGTGGGGAAAAGCGGGTCCTCAAAAACAAGTAAAGACAATAGCCAACGGGAAGCGACATAATCTCCCCGAAAGTTCGGTCATGTTCGATTTTGCTTACCTCCGCACACCCTGCAGCCTCGCAAAGGACCGAACTCAATATTTGGTTCACACAGATACACCACCGTAGTATTCGCAACTCCAGCACGTCGCTCGCCCTCTCACGGGTAAACGAAGAACCAGAGGGGCGGGGACGGCGGTGGAGGCGGTGGCGGGGGTTGTCCGCCTTGGTGTTACCACATGATTCTGTTCCGCGTGTTCGTACATAATGCGGGTTTAACGCAAAAAACGAGGGTGTTGAAATGGCAATTGTTTTATTCCGCACCGCGACCTTTACAAATAACACGTTTTTTTTTTTCTTAACGCACGTCAACATCTCCGTCACCTGTTGTATGTTCCTGCCCTGACCGCTTGGTATTTGTAGCCAAATGAATCAATTTGAGCATACTGACCAGCGTCACCGAGAAGGAACATAGAAAATCCGGAAGAATCCTATCCCCGTCTCTTCCGACATCTCGCGACTAGCGACCCGCAATTAATAGGGCGTTGGAGTGGCGAATACTTAAAACAAGCCAAAGTAATTGTCTTCTGAAAAGTCTACAGTAGCTTTAAAATTGAAGGCGATTTAGCATCGCCACCAGAAAGGTGTCTCTCAATAAAGATGTTTCTTTTGCTTTCTTTTTTCTTACAGTTGAAGGGGGTTTATGTGGAAGAAAGACTTTGAAAGGTAAGATAATCTGCGCTTTCTACGGGGTATGCTTTAATCACACATATTATGATGAATAATAGCTTAGAAAACGCAGGACGTGGTGATATAATTTGCACGCTTTTTGCTTGATAAATTGCTCGCTGGCGGTCTTATCAGTTAATGCTGAAATCTCATTGGCTAGAAAGCGATAATGACATGCAAAGGCTCGCCACGTCCCTTCTTTTTTTAACACCTGAAGATGCAGCTTCGGTTCTTTAACGTTTTCGCAGCATCGGAGTACTCTATAGCTTGACCCCTAATCATAAAAGATTAATTTAGAACTTTTGAAAATAATCTTGAACCATTTAATTAATTGTAATTACATCCTGAATACGCGACGTCTTTGAGGGCTCACTAACTTCGGGCTATATAAACATATACAACACAATTACTTTATTAGGCTATTGATAGGTCACAAAAAATTTACATATGCGCTCAATGCGTGGGTGTTAGAAATCAGCATTCATACCTTTTTTGAAAGCGGCTCCTTGCCTACACGTACACATAATAAGATGCTTTAAAAGAAATGGTTAGTCAAATACAAAACATAGCTGACAGCCTACCATTCCTAAACCAACCAACAGGCCTTGCCAAATGACGTATTCTCACGAACGACAACTGATGAGGCGACGAAAACTGAAGCAAACTGAACGTTTGGTGGGGTAAACGTGTGCCCCAAGACAAAATAGAAAAAGACTAGCGTCGCAGGCGTCGATGGCGGCGTAACAGCAGGATCGAACTCTGGGGCGAGACTGACTCCGGCTGGCCACGCGGAGCCCCTTTTAGTGCGAAAGCATTATAACTGTCCCGTGGGGGGAGGCCGCAGGCGTCGGTAACCGCGAGAAACGCCACCCAAATTTCCATTTTCCCATAGGCTTAGCGGAACAGCAACTAAAGAGCCATTGGCTGCGACGAGTCATAGTTCCAAGGAACGACACCCCACAGAAAAGCCCGCTTCCTGGCGCTGCGGCCTGCGTGCCCGGCCGCCGCGTCAGGCGTGGCCGGACCTGGGGGGGGGGGGGGGGGGGATTCTCTTATAGATTTATAGATCCCAACTCATTCATACTCTCATGAAGCACAACTCCTTCATGTCATACACTCTACTCAATATACAGTATTTCAATTACCTTTGGTATTTTTGGTATCTTGCAGATGCATTTCATCGTCAGTATTTGGTAATTTATCTTAATTACATTTCTCAGTATTTTTTACAGATTGCTTAACATGCAGTTTTTAATCTTTGAAAAAAAATTTGTTGCAGGAATATTTTACAAGAATAGGCATCGGCACACCACAGCTCAAAGTTGAACCGTTTGAAAACTTGAAACGGAAACGACCGACACACAAAAGAGGAAATAAACTAGAACCAAGTATAGACCTTTATCGCTTACTCTCGTCCCCAGCCACCTGGTAGGCATATCCGGTATGGATGACAAAAAAAGTAATAAAACATTTTAACCTTAAATAGTAAAGGAAATAAAATGGCGACAAGAGGAGAATGGGTGACAGTTTCGCTTATATATCCAAAATGCATTCTATTGGCGTGGCGACGGCAAAATACTGTTTTCATCCATACTTTAAGTGACGACATTTTAAGATGGCGGCGGCCTTGTGAAATAGGTCTATACAGACAAAAAGAATTCCAACACAGGAACGAACAAAAGGAACTGGGGAGTGGACACAAGGACACACAAAACGTTTACTAGGTTTTTGTTTTTAAATTTTACTTTGCTAGGGAAAAGACGCCACTTTCTTGCGCCAATAAGACACCCTCCGGGACACTCTATGTGGGGAACGGTGACAACCCGACTTTCAATGGTGAGGGCGAAAATTGCAACATGGCAGGGAACGAGCTACAAGAAGCATGCGGCTCTTAAAATTCAACCGAAGTGTCCTCCCAAAGCTATGCGCCCTTGTGAACGCGCCTCTAAACCTTTGTATAGGGGGGAAAAATTTAAAATAAAGGACAACCGTGTGAAAGACAGCAGGGTTTCTACGTGTCCGCTTGTGTTTTTTTTTTTTTTTTAATTTAGTAATCATTCACGGAGCGTTTGGATAACCTAGCCGAGGAAGATCCGGCAAGAGCCGTGTTATTAGCTGGTGTATTTGTGCATTCAAAATCTGTTTACTCCGGATCTAAGTAAAACGTTGTGTTCAAGGTGCGCATAATGAATCCAGCTCAAAATGGGGTTTTAAGTGTCTTAAAAAATCGCATTGTACGATGCACCAGAGATACACTCGTTATAATGAGGTTTTGTTTGCTTCTCTTGATTGCAAATAAATCACTCAGACGTCACTGAAGTTGAAACAAATTGCGCAATGCGGAAGTACCTTCGAATGTAATCGAACTACATTTGTAAGTATTTTTATTGTACTCAGGGTACTCTGCAGTCAAAGTAACGTTTTCTTTGTATGTGTGTGTTCAGTCCTGTTAACATCGCTTGTGGGATTCACAGTATTTTTAAATAAATAAATAACTTGAGTAGTATTCTAAATCCTTTATGAAGCAGGCATTTAGTTACTTATCTTAAATACTTCGAGTATCTTGTATAACACTGCCACTGCACATTGGGTGAAAGTTCGAGCTTTCTATATGCAGGCGCCAATTTTTCCGGTTCATTTTACAGCGACGGATCCGCTTTTACCACGCTATATAAAAATTATCGTCACTTATCACATACGATATTGGTAAAATGCCAACACACGCCAACACATAATCATGTTAATACTGTTTTATTCGCAATTATACTCTAAAAATAATGTGCTGTGATCCATAAGGTGTTTTAGTTCAGTTCACACTTGCTTCTAATGTACGTTGAAAAAAAAAAAAATCCCACAAACGCGGGAGACGAGCAAATGAGAGTTGGATGAAAGCTACTTTCCACAACATGAATTACAAAACAAAATTTGACCAGTAGCTTTCGGGTATAATTTGTATTAGTAAAAAGTTGGATTAGTTTTGGCGCTCAAAGTTTCTCACAAGAACGAACGTTCTTGTGGGATTACGTTTCTCGCGGGCATTCTTCCTGATTAGTGCTTGTAGTTCCGGACTTGCATGGATCAATACGAGTTATCAAAACAAATTCATTTCTAAGACGCACAAGTGAACTGGAAAACTTAATATTTAACAAAAACATCTTCGGTTTTGAAATAATAGCTATTTTTGAATTTAATGCGAATTATTTTTGTTAATTTACCAGCAACCTGCGCAACTTGTCTCAGCTGCTTTAAATGTAGGCTGTAATAATCAACAAAGTCTGGAAAGAACACAACTTTATGTGTGACAGCAGAATAATGAAATCCACGTGCAATCATTTCTATAAAGAAACATTCAACGATCATTATAATTTACTAGAATGAAAATAATTGTCATTCTTCGTTTATTAAGACGCTATTATTCTTATAGTTTTATTTTACCCTGTGAAACTAAGTGTTTCACAGTGTACGAACTAAATTATTGTTTATTTATTGATACTGTCAGACCTATGTAGGGTTTTTAGAGGAGTGGTAAGATAGAGGCTGTTTCTTTTTAAACTTGCTGCGCGTCATCGAAAACCACCAAATCAGTCATTTTTAGAACAACTTTGAACGCGTGGGAAGCGCACTAGTGCGCTACAGTTGCCACTCACGCAGAAGGTGGAAGGTTAGGGTGAGAAAACAGGGATGATGGGAAACGGAGAAACCGCGCGGGAGAGTTATCGCACCGGTAGCCCTGCTCCAGCTGCACGAGTAATAAGTACAGTCGCCGCGGGAGTTAATAGCTCCACGCGAGCGCGCGTCTTTTTCCGAGGGGCGCTTGACTGGTGGCTTGCGATAGAACTAGAGATGACGTCAGGGCTAGTCCATGCAGAGTGGGCGGGGGAAGCCGTCTCAATTCAAGGGAATCGTTGTTATCATCCACCTGCGGGGCGCGTAGTTCGAATACAAAGGGGAGATGATTCCGCAAAGTCATCTCCCAATTTTATTCGAACTACGCTCACCCCCCCCCCCCCCCCCCCCCCGCGGATGATAACAACGGTTCCTTTGAACTGAGACGGCTTCCCCCGTCCACTCCGCATGGACTCGCCCTGACGTCATCTCTAGTTCTATCGCAAGCCACCAGTCAAGCGCTCCTCGGAAAAAGACGCGCGCTCGCGTGGAGCTATTAACTCCCGCGGCGACTGTACCTTTAGCGCTCAACCGTGCTTCCTATGTGCACCAAGTCTTTCTAATATTGACTGATTTAGTAGCTTTCGATGACGCTCTGCAAACGGCTAAATAGAACCACATTATTCTTTTTATTATTTATGACGTTAATTAACATATTTTAGTTCCTTAGCCGACTGAACGTTACGATTAGCCTCCTACAATATGTCTCCCTGGCCGTATACGTCACCTGCAGAAACCGCAGTAGTGTAGCTTTCGAGGCATTTTTTTATCAAGGAAATGTCGTACGCTTAAAAAGAAACCCCCTATATACAAGAAAAGAAAGCATTCATGTACGCGCAACTTAAAACAAAAAATATAAATCAGGCATTATTACATGAAACCAGCATAGAAATCATAAATTCGTGGCATATCGTTAAAAATTCAGGAAATTAAGGAGAACGGAAACCTAGAGTTTCAGTGCATACTTTGCTTGCCAAAAAAAAAAAACACATTTTCATCAGCAAGAACAACAAACTATTCTACAGAAACACATCAAGGTAAGCTGAGAAAGCTGCATTCTGCATTGGCTATACATTGTAACGTTAGAACCAAGTTTTTACGTTCTTGTGAATAACAGACGAAACACCCGAGTCAAAAGAAAGCTTTCGTAGATCGCTTCACTGACTCCGAATCTCGCAGAGAAGGAAGACGCTGCTACTGAGCATGCGCACCGCTAGCTTTGTCCACACAATTCCAGGAATCATTTCCGGAGGCCGTAAGCTAGCGGGATAACGGGTGTGGTTACAACTTTCGGTGCCTTGTCAGCTTACAGGTGAACGGAGTGCACCTACACTCTTTCTCTTAAATACAATATTTTATTTTTACAAGAACTACCATAATACGGCCGTATGAGAAATGAAAAGTTATCTTGCGGAACATTTTAGAAAAATGTCAAAATTGTTTCTATTGTTTTCTGGATAAGTGTACGGAAAAAGTAACGTGAAAGTAATTTGTAACGTAACGAGTAAAGTAATCCGATATTTTTTAGAGAAAGTAATTTGTAAAGGCAATCCATTACATTTGAGGCTCGGTAATTTGTAATTGTAATCCATTACATTTTTCAAGTAACGAGCACAAGTCTGCTTGCAAGAAGTGAAATTAGGCAGGCGACTTGAGCATGACGTTCCACCTAGCACAGTGCCACAGCGGAGTCTGTTCCTGTTATGCCTAAACATACCATCAGCGCAGTCAGTGGCCGACCTCCCTCCTTGGATCTCAGCTTTCTCCCAAGCTCTCTCACAAGACGTTCCAGATCTTCTAGAGTGTACCGCTATACTGTACCTCAGTGTTGCCAAACTATTTGTCTTCTGAATAATCTACACTAGCTCTACAATAGAGCACGGCTACTAAATGCCACCACAAGGAAGTGTCTCTCGATAAATATTTTTTTTCCTTTTTCACAGAGGAAGGTGGTCGATATATAGCGGAGGTTCATAAAGGTGAGAAAGTCATTTGCGCACTCTACGGAGTACGTACTAGAAGCGTCAAAAACAGTTACAAAGTAAAGAACTAAGGGCTACGAGCAGTATTGCACTTAATCACTCATATATTAGAGTCACTCATTTCTTAAGAAACACCGGATGTGGCTTATAATGTTTACGCTCCTTGCTCACTGATTGGCTCTTTGGCGTTCTCATATAATGATGCATCCTCATTGGCTGCGAAGTCTTAATGAGATGTGGGGACTCGCCACGCAATGTGTTTCTTAACATCTGAACAGAATATGCAGCGAAAGCTTTTTCACGTCTTCGCAACATCGGCGCACATTATAGCTTGACCGCTAATCATAAAAATACTAGAAACATTGAAAATAACTTAAAAGCTAGTTAATGTGAATCACGTAACTAATTACTGAATAATCTCCCGAATTTGCAATAGTAACAAAGCTATATTTAAAGTGTTTCACATTAAGCAGGACAACATAGGACTAGATTTATATTTTACTTTTACACTAATATATTTGATAACCCACATCGAGTTTGAGGAAAGATTTTTGGAAAAGTGGGAAGGATATGGATATTGATATTTCATGAAAATCGTTCTAAAAACAAACCATTGCCTAGAACTATTCCTGAGAGTACCGCCCGCAACCCCGCAAGTACACGATTAAATAGAAACTTAAATTGATCGCAGGTCTCTTTGTTTGTATGACTCCCATGTCCCGCTTCCGTTGTCGTAAGGTGATTGAGTTCTTCATCAACAAAAAATACTAAAAGCGCTGAGATTCAAGGAGAGGTTGTTTAATACCCCACCTTTATATTAATCAGCAATTGCACTTATAATGCAATGTTATAACTCGCACGTCAATAAACACCGCGTCATTTAATGTCACTGTCGTTCTGTATTGTTTTTGTTTTGTTTTTTTGCATTTTTGACAAACGATAATTACTTTTTTCAGGCGAAGAACATTCAGCGATTTTATCTGGTAAGTGAGGTAGCTCACGTATTAATCAATCATTCAATCAATGTTCATTATGCTCATTATGCCCCCGAACAACCTGCAGGTTTTAGAAAAGGTGCGTGAAGCGAGAGAGAAAAAGATAACAAACACGTAATCATTTTCAGGGTTTATTACAGATAGCGTAATAAATAAATCGAAGCCGAAGATTATCAGCAACCATACACTCCTTCTTAGTAATACTCGTGTGACCTAGAACGCAAATGTTCCGCGGTACGAGCGTGACGCTACATCTAAGTTACAGTGTAGCCGTCCCTTCGAGCTAGCAGTTTCAGTTTCGCGGTGAACTCCCAAAGCAAAGATTTGAAATCAGATACCCACAAAGCTATATTAGCCTTTAATGTTCTCCGGTCGTAAGCGGTCGCACTCATGTGAACCAGCATTTTTTTAGCGGTCGCACTTTATATCCAAAGCCACTCATTAAGTCGCCCAACCTTCTTTTAGTTCTGTTCGTCGCTTTAAAAACCTCTAAATGGCGTTCGAGATATGACTCACGTAGTTCAATTCGCATAAACTTGCCGGCTTATTAAAAGCAAGACGAGCGCAAAAACCGTTTCAGAAATATTGCAAACCTTACCCCGTCATAGAGCTACGTAGAATCCAAGAGTTGCCCTTCCAGACTTATCGCAACTCCCAGGGTGTCGCGTCTCAAATCACCAATTATTTTAATTTGTCATTTAAAACGCGTTCTATAAACCGCCCTCCAAAAAAAGATAAGAGGGAAAGGGGGGGGGGGCTATAAAAGTTGACACTTTGCACACATTCATATAAGATTTAGTTTATTTTTATTGGGATTCTGCTTAAAGCACCTTTAAAATTTGCCCCGTGGTCCCGTAGCGTGTGAGCCGTCTGACCCGTGAACGACTAACCACCCCAGGTTGCGCGAACCTACAACTAGTACAATTGTGGATAGCGAAGCATAAATTCCTACAACCTCGTGATATGAAACAAGTAAACAACTACTTTTCTAAACGGATTTCATGCGTCATACAAAATCCCGACTGACCTTACTACTCTGATTTTGGTTTTCAGGTGTGGAAAAAGGCCTACAAAAGCAATATGGAGCCTTCAGGGATCTCTTGAAGTCGGGAGGTAACCACAAGCTTTCGAAATCGAAATTTTGGAAAATTCAAAATCGAAATTTCGGTAAATTCGGACTCATGAGCTCCTGTCCAACTGTAGGAATCCACACAAGAATCCGCGAAAGAAAAATTCAATACCGAGTTTTAGAATATCGTACCAATATCGTAAGTGTTGGGAGTGCAAAAACGTAGCGTCATCGCCATGCGCCAATTTAAAACGCGGATCGGGCTCGCAGAATGCGGAGTCGCAAGGGCAATATTTTTTTGCACGCGCAACACTTTTGGGTACAATATTCTAAAACTAGTTATTGACTTTTTTTTTTTTTTCCGTGCGCAGACTTGTTTTTTTGTTCAGCGGAAAAGGAGTGAAAAAGAAAAGCCGGGATCCACAGCATATCCAAGTGTGCAGCGAAAACTGCCGATGCTTAGCTACCGAAATGTGAAACAGGGAAAAGGGGAATAAATGCATAAGCTTGCAGTTTGCAATAGGTTAGACCATAGCCTCCTTTATACTGAAAAGCCTGGCAGATAGCTTCGAGACGCGGCCGCAAAAAAATGAAAAAGTAGAGCGACAGGCAACGGACGAGAAAAGAGTCATGTAACGGGCGCCCCGCTGCGGCGAGATGCCGAAACACACTTGTCCCAAGCGATGGAACGTCAACTTGTGCTCCTCACCGCTTCCTTTCTCGTCGGGTTTGAAGACCGTGTTTTGGGTCCTCGCCTCTGCAAAAGCTGTGCGCTGACTACAGGCTCCCCGAGAAATGCTCTTTGCTACCAGATCCTCGCGCTACAAATCTGCAACCGGGCACTCTATGGCTCCGCCGTCGAACTGCCAGGCTTTGTGAGTATAGAGGAGGCTATCGTTAGACGTAAAGCCCTTCGATGTGATTGCATTTGTCGTTCAAGTAGCGTTAAAGGCGCCAGTCCACGAGGCCCGTGTCTCGCGCGGCCCTTGGAAGCAAATGGCGGCACCACTGAAATGGGCGACCCTTGGATAGTGTGAACTGGAAATGATTTGAGTAGGGCGAGCTACAGGCTCCACTCATGCTTTCAGTTGAAGCACAAAATGGGGAAAGTTGGTGTGGTGGCGCTGCGATCGTAGTGGCTTAGTTCGCCTGGATATTCGGCGTAGCCACTTGCTTTAGGTTGGACACGGTGAGAGACTTGGCCCCTTTTTGGCTTAAATTGCGAGGCGAGGAAGTTAATTTTTGCCAACCTTACAACCGCATTCCTGTGGCAAATAAGGTTTCACCGCACAGACCACATATCTGGCGTACATTAGTCCTTTCAATTCGACGAGTCTAATTTAGGACCAGCGAACCGAACAAAGAACGGATAAAATGTTTTTAACGCAGTATGTACTTTATCACCCGATTTCTGTGAAAAAATATCTTGGTTCCACCGCCACGCTTCACCGTCATGTTCAAGAGTTACGTTCGATCAATACACAAGTCAAGGTGAAATGAGCAATATAGCCCTTTAAGGGCTATATTGTTTTTTTATGATCTTGGCATCAGCGGTCACGTCAAAACAGAACGTCACCACTATACGTTACGCGACGCCAAGATGCCCTCGTAACGCGGTCGTGACATCGCGCCCCGCCGAGAAGGACGTCGACGTGGGCATCGACGTTCCAAGCAACGTCAAGCGTTGCTATGACGTCATGTTAAAGTCGTCCTAACATTGCGTGAGGTCGTCGTCAACGTCGACGCCAACGCGATGTCACACGACCTCACGACGAAGCCTTGACGTCGCGTAACGTCGTCGCCGTCGACGATGACGTCGGCGTCGTGAAGTTGTCGGGACGTCGTCATGACGTCGAGTTGCGTCACGTCGACCACGACGTCGACGACCTGACGCCAAGCGTCTTTATGACGTCGCGTTGACCACAAGAAAGCCGTCGTCTTGACGTCGCGTGACGACGTCGTCGTCAACGTTGACATCCCCTTTGTTTTCAACGCGATATGACATCACAAGTCTTGATGTACTGTAACGCGCGTTGTCAACGTCGACGACGATGTTGACGTCAGGGCGTCATCCAGATGTCGTATGGTGTTGTGACGATACGTCAGATCGCAGTAAAGTTATCTAGCGACCTGACGTGTGACGTCTAGATTGTATAAAGAATATAACCCGGGGCTCTGTTGTTTCTACGACCTTGACATGTGTGACGTCGAGCGTGGCGTTGGAACGCAACGCTTTTTTTCTCATAGAAAACTGCTGATAAAATACATTCTTTGTTAAGAATTATCTGCATGTTTGAAGAATGGCTTATATTTAGCACTCGTTCACCTCTTGTTTATGCAAATACGAGTACGATGTGTGTGTTTTTTGTTTTGCTCGTTTATGCATAAACAAGCATCTCCTGTTTATGCAAATACGAGAGACAATGCCAGCAGGAACTACGATTTTACCCAAATCAACGATAATCACCCGATAGCCTTCGAAGTTTATTCAGAAAAGCCTTTGAAGTTCAGCGAAATCAGCAGGAACGCAGGGCAAAGTGGGACTTTCTTTTAAACTTCTTCGATCGTAGCGTCCTCTAATAATTTTTCCACATCCGGAGCTTGAGAAACAGCACACCGGTGACCCCACTCAATCCTTTCTAGTTCTACCTTGGAAACGAATGGCGGCAAAGCAGCCGCTCGTGGCACGTGTGTTGCTTGTTTCCACAACAGTGGTTCACTTTACTTGTAAGCATGTATTTTATCGAGGGACGTTTCGTGAGCCATGACCTACGCTTCCTAATCCTAACTGCGGGATCACTTCATTCTGCACACTACAGTAAAGAACCGCCACATGCGCACTCCGCTGGATCAAATATCCGACGATTAAAAATGAACAAGTGCTTACTCCTCGAGGGTATTGCGATCAATACCCTTAATTACGTGACGTAATTGTCGTGGAATTTGATGTTTTTGTTTAGGGTAACGCCTGACACATGAATCTTCCTACACAGACCCAGAGCTTCTAAAGTCGGCAAAGAAGCGCATTGGTGAGATTTACAAATATAATCACCATTTCACAACGCTATTTCAAATATTTCTCCGAACATATCACGTTGACGACAATGTTAGGAGTCCTTCTTACCTTGCGCTATGTATTGCATTTGTGTAACTATGTCAGCGTGATATATTTGAAATATTCGACTTATTATTTCCCTGTTCATACATAAGAATAAATTGACAATACAGCATTTCCTACGTCTTCGTTTTTGTGCTATTCTGTCACCCAGAAACATGAGATCTTAGCAGGGAGTGGGCTTTTTATGTGCATTGCATTTAATTAATATTGCGTTTATTTTGTCCAACAGAAGCAAAGCTGAACGACTTCGAGGTTCTTTTGAAGGACACGGGTAAACACCTCTGCAGCATACTTTTACCAATCTCGCACAATACTACGAATTTTTGTTTTTGTGAAAGAAACCGTTTCAGTACCGACTATAAAGCGATTGGGCCGCAGAAACCATCCTCCTATCTTATTTTGATATATGAAAGTTTGCTGATATGTTTTTCATGGAAAGCACACTTCAATTTCTTCACCTGATATTTTATTTTCCGTGGACATTTATTCACCAGGACTTATGGTATTATTAATATGAACTCACTTGCCTCAAATGCAACAAAATGACATCTTGGGAGGCTCACACATTGCACTCACTTTATAGCATTGATATTTGAGTTGATAACGTGCTTCCTATGTCCCCAAAGTCTTCCTAATACTGACTGGATTATTGGTTTTTGATGACGCTTAGGAAATGTCTAATTAGAACCACGTTATTAATTTCATTATCAAGACATTAGTTAACATATTTTAGTTCATTAGCCGACTGAATGTTACGATTAGTCCCTTCTAATATGTCTCTCTGGCCGTACGAGTCACCTTCACAAACCGCAGTAGTGTGCCTTTCAAGGCTTTTCTTTTTAAGAATTATTTTAGATTTCAAAAGAAACTCTCTATATGCAAGAAAGGAAAGCATTCGTGCACGCACAAGTTAAAACAAAAAAACATAAATCAGGCAATAACACATGCAACCAGCATAGAAATCATAAATTTGTGGCATATCGTCGAGCGGTATGCTCTTTAAATACTTCGCCAAGTGAGACACATTCGTTACAACGACGGTTTCATCGGAACTTGCAAGAAGCAAAATCATGCAGGCGAGCTGAGCATGACGTTTCACCTTGCCCAGCGCCACGGCGAAGTCTGTTCCTTTTAGGCCTAAACATGCCATCAGCCCAATCAGTGGCCGAGCTCCCTCCTTGGATTTCAGCTCTCTGCCGAGTTCTTTGAGGGAGATCAGACGCTCCAGATCTTCTAGAGTGTACCACTATACTGTACCTCAGTGTTGCCAAACTATTTGTCTTCTGAATAATCTACACCTGGTCTACAATAGAGGGCGGCTACTCAATGCCGCCACAAGAACGTGTCCCTAAATAAAATAATTTTTTTACTTTTTCACAGAGGAAGGTGGTCGATATATAGCGGAGTTTCATAAAGGTGAGAAAGTCATTTACGCTCTCTACGGAGTACGTATACTAGAAGCGCCAAAAACGGGGTCAAAGTAAAGATTAAGGAGTACGGGCAGTACCACTTAATCACTCATATATTAGAGCCACTCATATCTTAAGAAACGCAGAGTGTGCCTTGTAATGTTCACGCTCCTTACTTCCTGATAGTTTCTTTGGCGTTCTCATATGATGCTGCAACCTCATTGGCTGCGAAGCCGTAATGAGGTGTGTGGACTCGCCACGCGCTGTGTTTCTTAACATCTGAACAGAATATGCAGCGTACGTTCTTTCGTGTCTTCGCAACATCGGCGTACTCTATACCGCTAATCATAAGAAATATGAGAAACAATAAAAATAGTTTAGAAGCTATTTAATGTGAACCACTTAACTAAATACTGAATAGTCTCCCAAATCCGCAATAGTATTAAAGCTATTGTGAATTTGTGAATTATTTAAAGTGTTTCACATTAAGCGGGACAACATTGGATAAATTTACGTTGTACTTTTACACTAATATATTTTGATAACCCACATGGAGTTTGAGAAGAGCTTTTTGGAAGAGTGGCACGGATTTATATACTGATAAGTCATGAAAAGCGTTTTAAAAACAAACAAGTGTCTAGTATTAGTCCTGGGAGTAGCGCCCCAACTACGCAAGTAAACGATTCAATCGAAATTTAAATTGATCGCAGGTCTGTTTGTCTGTTTGGCTTCCATGTCTTTTTTTTAGTTTTCGTAAGGTGATTGAGTTCTTCATCAACAAAAAAATACTAAAAGCGCTGATATTCAAGGAGAGGTTGTTTAATACCTCACCTTTATATTAATCAACAATTGCACTTATAATGCAATCTTATAACTCACAAGTCAATAAACACCGTGTCATTTAATGTCACTGTCGTTCTGTTTTGTTTTTTGCATTTTTTGACAAATGATAATTATTTTTTTTTTTTCAGGTGAAGATCATTCAGCGATTTTATCTGGTAAGTGAGGTAGCTCACGTATTAATCAATCAGTCAATCAATGTTCGTTATGCCCCCAAACAACCTGCAGGTTTAAGAAAAGGTGCGTGAAGCGAGAGAGAAAAATATAACATACATAAATAAATCGGAGCCGAAGATTATGAGCAACCATGCACTCCTTCTTAGTAATACTCGTGTAACCTAGTACGCAAATGTTCCGCGGTACGAGCGTGACGTTAAATCTAAGTTCCAGTGTATCCGTTCCTTCGATCTATAGCAGTTTCAGGTTCGCGGTGAGCTCCCAAAGCAAAGAATTGAAATCAGATACCCAGAGAGCTATATTAGCCTTTAATGTTCTCCGGTCGTAAGCGGTCGCACTTACGTGAACCAGCATTTAGTGTAGACTACTTTATATCCAAAGTCACTTATTAAGTCGCCCACAGTTCTTTTAGTTCTGAATGTAGCTTTCAGAACCTCTATGTGGCGTTCCAGATATGACTCGTAATCACGTAGTTCAATCGGCATTAACTTGCCGGTTTATAAAAAGAAATAGGAGCGCAAAGACGACTTAAGAAATATTGCAAACTTTATCACGTCATAGAGGAACGTAGAATCCAAGAGTCGCCCTTTCAGACTTATCGCAACTCCTAGGGTGTCGCGTTTCGAATCATCTGTTATTTTAATGTATTATTTAAAAAGCGTTCTATAAACCGCCCGCCAAGAAAAGATAAGAGGGAAAGGGGGGCCAATAAAAGTTGGCACTTTGCCCATATTCATATGAGATTTAGTTAATTTTTATTGGGATTCTGCTTAAAGCACCTTTAAAATTTGCCCCGCGGTCGTATTGCGTGTGAGCCGTCTCACCCGCGAACGGCTGACTGTCCCAGGTTGCGCGGACCTACAACTTGCACAATTGTGGATAGCGAAGCATAAAGTCCAACAACCTCGTGATATGTAACAAGTTAAAAACTACTTTTCAAAATGAATTTCATACCTGACTACTCAAATTTTGGCTTTCAGGTGTGGAGAAACACGTTCAACAGAAATACGCAGCGTTCATTGATCTCTTGAAGTCAGGAGGTAACCACAAACGTTCCAAATCATAATTTCGAAAATTTCTAAATCGGAATTTCGGAAAATTTGCACGCACGAACTCCGGTTCAACCGTTATATATCTATACAAGAATGCGCGAAAGAAAAATTCAATAACGAGTTTTAGAATATCGTACCCAAAAGTGTTCAGTGTGCAAAAAAATAACGTCGTCGCCATGCGCCAATTTAAAACGCGGATCGGGCTCGGCGCATTCGCAGTGGCCACTGCGCTATTTATTTTCTTTTCTTTCTTTTTTTTTCTACGTGCTCAAGCCTGTTTCGTTTGGCGGAAAAGACGTGAAGGAGAAAAGCCGGGAGCCACAGCATGTCCAAGTGCGCAGTGAAAACTGGCGAGTCCTAGCGGCCCAAATGTGAAACAGGGGAAAGGGAATTAAATGCATAAGCTTGCGGTTGGGAATAGGTCAGACTAGAGCCCCTCGATGTGATTGCGTTTGTCTTGCAAGTAGCGCCAAATGCGCCAGTGTACGAGGCCCGTGTCTCGCGCGAAATGGCGGCACAGCACTGAAATGAGCGGCCCTTGGATAGGCTGGACTTGAAATGATCTAAGTGGGGCGAGCTACAGGCTCCACACATGCTTTCAGTTGAAGCTCAGAATGGGGAAAGTTGGCGTTGTGGCGCTGCGATCGAAGTGGCTTAGTTCGCCTGGATTTGTGGCATAGCCAGTTGCTTCAAGTTGGCGAAAGTGGCCCCTTTGGCTTAAATTGCGAGGCGAGGAATTTAATTTTTGCCATCCTGACAACCTCGCATTGCTGTGGCAAATAAGATTTCACCGCTCAGTGTACATATCTGGTACATTAGTCATCTATGCAGCGAGTCTAATTAACAACAAGCGAACTGAACGAAGGACTGATTAAATATTTTTAGCGCGGAATGTGCTTTTTCAGCCGATTGCTATGAAAATTAGCATGGTTCCACCGCCAGGCTGGACCGTTATCCTCAAGCATTCCACTCAATCAATATGGGCAGTATAGCCCTTAATGGGCTATATTACTTTTTTATTATCTTGACATCAGAGGTCACGTCAAAACTGAACGTCACGACGACGGTCATCGCCAACGATTGACGTTACGCGATTCCAAGAGGCAGTCGTAACGCCGTCGTGACGTCGCGCCGCGTCGGGGGGACGTCGACGTTGGCATCGGCGCCCCAAGACGTCAAACGTCGCTTTGACGTCACGTTAACGTCGTCCTGATGTTGCGTGACGTCGTCGTCAACGTCGACGTGCCGTCACGACGAAGTCTTGACGTCAGGTATACATCGTTCTTGGCAACGATGACGTCGACGTCGTGACGTTTTCGGCATGTCGTTGTGACGTCAAGTTGCATCACGTCGACAACGACGTCGACGACCTTAAGCTAAGCGTTTTTATGACGTCGTGTTGACGACAAGGAAGCCGTCGACTGGACGTCGCGTGACGTCCTTGTCGTCAACGTTGACATCCACTTTGCTTTCAACGCGATATGACGTCATAACGCAGTCTTAATGTCCGTGTCGTTGTCAACGTTGACGACGACGTTGACGTCAAGACACCATCGTGATGCCGTGTTGTGTTGTGACGACACGCCAGGTCGTAGTGACGTTATGTAGTGGCGTGATGCGTGACGTCTAGGCGACGGTCGAGCGTGGCTTTGGAACGCAACGCCTTTTTTTTAGAAAACTGCTGATAAAATACTATCTGTGTTAAAAATTATCTGCGCGTTTGATGAAGGGCTTATATTAAAGCACTCGTTTACTCCTTGTTTGTGCAAATACGAATACGATGTTTATTTATGCTTGTTTATGCATAGACAAGCATCTGCTGTTTATGAAAAAAACGAGAGACAATGCCAGCTGGAGCTACGATTTTACCCAAATCAATGATAATCCCCCAATAGCATTCGAAGTTTATCCAAAATAGCCTTTGAAGTACAGCGAAATCAACAGCAACGCACGGCAAAGCGGAACTTGTTTCCAAACTACTTCCCTCGTAGACTCCTCTACTAATTTTTCCACATGCGGAGCTTCAGAAATATCCCTCCGGTGGACCCACTCAAACCTTTCTAGTTCTACCTTGGAAGCGAATTGCGGCAAAGCACGCGCTCGTGGCACCTGTGTTGCTTGTTTCTACAGCCATGGCTGACGTTACTTCTAAGCTTGTATTTTATCGGGGGACTTCAGGTTAAACGTGACCTACGCTTTCTATCCATACTCCGGATTCGGAATCACTACATCTTGCGGACTATAGTAAAAAAACTCCACAAGAGATCTCCGGTGGATACAATGTCCGACTATTAAAAATCAAATAAACAAATGCTTATTCTTCGAGGGTATTGCGATTAATGCCATTAGTTACATGAAGTAATTGTTGTGGAATTGAATGTATCTGTTTAGGGTTACGCCTGACACATTCATTTTCCCACACAGACCCAGAGCTTATAAAGTCGGCAAAGAAGCGCATTGGTGAGATTTACAAATATAATACCCATTTGACAACGCTATTTCAAATATTTCTCCTAACATATCACGTTGACGACAATGTTAGGAGTCCTTCTTACCTTGCACTATGTATTGTATTTGTGTAACTATGTCAGCGGGATACATTTGAAATATTTGACTTATTATTTCCTCGTTCATTACATAAGATTAAATATTAACTACATCCTTTTCACGTCGTCTTTTTTGTGCTATTCTGTCACCCAGCATCGTGAGATCTTAGCAAGCAGTGATTTTTCTTTTTTATGTGCATTGCATTTAACTAATATTGCGTTTATTTTGTCCAACAGGAGCAAGGCTGAAAAACTTCATGTTTCTTTTGAAGAACACGGGTAACCACCTCTGCCGGATACTTTTTCCCAATCTCGCGCCATACTACGAATTTTTTGTGAAAGAAACCGTTTCAGTACCGACCATAAAGCAATTGGGCCGCAGAAACCATCCTCCAAGCATCTTATTTTGAAATATGAAAGTTTGCTGAAATGTTTCTTCATGGAAAGCACACTTCCATTTCTTCCCCTGTTATTTTATTTTCCGGGAAAATTTATTCACCAGGACTCTTAGTATTATTATTATGAACTCACTTGCTTCAAACGCAAAAATGACATTTTGGGAGGTTCACGCAGTGCACTCACTTTATCGCATTGATATCCGTGTTAGAACAATCATATTGACGGGGAGTAAAAGACGCCATTCTTTTAAGTGCAGACAAACTCGGACGCATGAGCCTTCGTTCACTATGAATCAAGGTTTCATCGTATTTTCTCCCTTTTCAAAACAGAAAGCAAGCAAAACGCTTAACGAAGCCATCCTCAAGTCCAGGGCGTAGGCATCTGAAGATTTTTCTTATTTCCGGCTCTGCTCGGCGGCTTTCCCTTTGGTGGGTCTTTAGCGCGTGCCTGTCATTCAATAAACTAACAGCTGTGTCCGGAAACTTCGTTGATTTTCGTCATTATGGTTAATTATAAGCAGTCTTGAGCATAGGACATGAGCGTATAACAGCTCAATTCAAATATTTATGCAGTTTAGATCTTGAAGGCTGGTTTGCACCAGTGTTGTACGCGTTGCAAAACAAAAGTAACGAAACCGGCCTTCGTTACCTTAAAATAAAAGGTACGCGTTACCGATAAAAAGTAACACACGTTACTTTCGCGTCGCTTTTTTTATTTATGAATAAAATGTTTCGCTGTTTTACGGTTACGGGAACGAATAAGCGACATAATACAAGGATCTTTGTGTACATGCAGAAGCTAAACCTTATCTATTTTATGGTCCCACCCGAATACTCACGAGGAAAGACGAAGCTAGAAACACGAAAAATTTGAAGTGTAATTTTTGGACAGTCTAACGAGTAACGTACCCACGTCATTCAATAATCAAAATATTTAACGTAAGTAAATTATCCGTCACTGTTTTGAAAAAGTAACTACTACGTTACTATGTTACCGAAAAACGCAACGCGTTTCCGCCAACACTGCAGGTTCACACACGGGTGGTTCCCGTTTCGACCCATTTCCATCTCACCCTTCCGGTTTGTATCTTCCCGTTTCGACCCAGCTCACAACGACCTTCTCGTTTCATCTTTTCCCATTTCACCCTATCCCGAAACAACTTTCCCGCTTCGACCACTGTTCGCTATCAGTTTAGGGTCGGTTCAAGCGTCCAGTGTGTATGTCCTCGTTCGAGACCTCATTTCGCCCTCTCGCGAAACAACCTCAGAGATTTAATCACCAGCAGTCACTTTTTCCACGCTTTTCTGGCGTTTGTGGTGCCTGCGGTGCTGCGAACGAGCATAGCAGTTATCGCTGTCACCGGCGCGGGATGTCTTCGTTCGTGTTTGACTATTTTGATGGCACCCGATAAATGGCCATTTTTCCACTCAACGGTGAAACGGCCACGGAAACAGGGGACCGTGGACCAAACCCACATGGAGTCCTGGCACCGTAAGATAAGCGCGGTGTCAGGTAGGGCTCACCCGAACATTTACAGCTTCATCGATCTGATCGAACGGGATGAGGCCTCGACAAAGATATCTTTTCGGCGGCTTGCAAACGGTGGTGCTGTGCGGGCCAGGGGGCATAAGTCGGTCAGCAAGGACCGCAAACTATCAGAATTGGAGTGTCACCTTTTTGATGGCACGATTTCCCCGTTCAACACTACTATGATGATACTACTAAATTTGTTGAAGCCATTACCCTCTCTTTATCTAACCTACCTAGCTAGCTTACAGTGTTATAATTGTGTTTACTGTTCTATTTCTTTTTGTTCTATTGCCACCTCGTTGTATAGTGCCCCACGGGCCCTCAAGGAAAATAAATGATGATGATGACTTCCTCAACAAGGCGACATTTTCTGGTCTATGATATTTTCCTCTGTTCGCAAAAATTCACTAATTAAAATTGTGAAAAAAAACACGTTATTGTACGCTTGTCAACCTGTCTGATGTATCGCTCTCCAAAATATCTAGTTCTCTATTAGGGAGTTTTAAAATGACGTACGCAAGCGCATTGGCTACTCTACAAATAGCGTCGCAATATATAAACCTATGGCGACGTTAAGTTTTAGCTTATCCAAAGTACTTGCGTATGTTATTCTAAGACTTTCTTATTGTACAGAGCTCGACACTGTTAGCGCGAACAAGCGATCGTCGGTTTTTGCTGTTTATCTAATAGAATCAAAAGGCTGCCATCAAAACTATTAGTGACTTTGGAAGTGTTCACCTAGGTCCACTAATCTAAGCGGTAAAATTTGGTACCTACTAACACCAATTTGAAGTAAATTTAAAAAAAAAAGCGAAACGTCACGTTTGGGGTAAAAGTAGCTGGATTAACCTGGATGCGATCGTAGCTCATCGAATCAAGCAGGAATTTTAAGACTTAGAAGCAAGGAGTCAGTCATGATAAACGAGAAAATTAAAAGGAAAGGGTTAGAATAAATGGCGAAAGTAAACAAGGATTGAAAAGCAGCGAATAAATTTTGGAACCATTTAAATTCCCAAGGCAAGCAAACAAATATAAGCAAAACTTGTTTATTGAATCAGAAGGAAATGAACTGGAAGGCGAAGCAGCGATTGAGTGCATAGGTATGGTCATAGGAATTAAGTTTAGAAATCAGATCTCCGCAGTAGATCATTTGTGTCACCTAAGTCAAGGAAAAAGCAAGAAATGCTCTCAAATCACTGGCAGAGCATTGAAAAAAGTATTGCAGAAAGTCTCATTAGGCATGTCAACGGTCGATGACAAAGCTCGGAGAGGCAATTGACAAGATTTTTAATGACAAGAGGGTTCCAGGAGGTTGAAGTCTAAGCATAATGAATTTTATATACAAAGGTATAAAGCCATAAAACTTGATAGGGTCTTGCAGTAAAGGCGGTCATGTACAGGTTGGAAATTCAGGCACTGAAGAGCAGGGTAGAGGATTGGTTAGAAAATGAACAAATGCTTGATAAAATACAAAACTGGTTAAGAAGGCAGAAAAGATTAGAAAATAATATCTTCTCTTTAACGCAGTGCATCGAAATTGCTGAGAAGGAAGGCCGTCCTACCTGGCTAGCGTTCCTAGATATCAAAGGTGCTTATTACAATGTAGACCAAAATAAGTTGTAGAATATTTTAGGAGAAGCAGGGCTGGGGACGGAGGTGATCAATTTGTTAAGAGACCTTGGTTAAAAATCGCGCACAAAAAGACAAGGACAAACAAGAAAGGAACACAGAACACAGACAAGCGCGCACTCACAACTCTGTTAAGTAAAGAAAAGAAAGATGAAGTACGATTTTTACAGGGGAGCACGGCACCAGGGGGTGAACAGGTCAGTCACCGTCAAATGTTCGCAAGAAGGCAACTTCTTTTTCACTCAAAGCTACCGACGGCTGACTAACGCAGCGATCGGCCAGGCTCAAGATGGTGAACGCCTCGAGCACCTCGCGCGTTTGTTTTTCTTTAAAGCGGCCAATGATTGATGTTTTTTCCAAAGATGGTGTGCACGTACAGGTCTTACAATGCACCGAAAGGTGACCTCCTACAGTGGATGTTAAAGAAAGTTTGTGCTCTCGGAGCCGGTCATTTAGACACCGTCCGGTTTGTCCTACATAGCATCTTCCGCAGGAAAGAGGAATGCTATATACAACGCCCGATGAACAGGGAACAAAAGGCCGCACATGTTTTTTGTGGCACGTGTTTTTTGATAAATTTTCCGCTTTTTGACGGATCTTAGAACATATTTGTCGCATTTTTTTAGGGGCTGATAGTACTGCAGGCACACCATACCTACTTGCCACTTGTTTTAGATTATGCAATATTTTGTGTAGGTATGGCATAACCACCACCCGGTTTTTGTCAACGGGGCGCTTAGTTTTTTCACCACCTTTTACATTCTTTACCAGCGTGCCTATCACTTCCATTAAGACCTGATTATGGAACCCTGAAGATTTTAGTCTTTTGATTTGGCCCAAGAAACTCCGATGGATGGCGTGGAAATAGGACTTTTTTAGGGCTGAAGTGAGGCAAGAGATAGCAATGCCTCTCTTCACTACCTTGGAGTGCGAGGATGTGTAGTGAAGAATACCTTTTTTAGAACGTGGTGAGAATGACCAGCACAAGTGATCGGCGTGCAATGAGAGGAGAAGGTCTAAGAATTGCAACGCCCCTTCCTTAGGCTTCTCAAAAGTAAAAGTGAGCCCAAAACCGCACGTATGAAAAATGTCCATAATCATAGTAACTAAATCTTGATCCGCAGTCTTTTTGTACAGTAGAAGAAAATCATCTACATATCTGAAAACATTGGTAACAGGCGTGGACTCGATAGCTAAAGCAATAGCACGGTCGATTGTCGCGAGAAAAATATCACTTAAGACTGGCGCGACACAAGACCCAATACACACTCCCGATTTTTCCCGATCTGAAACTGTTGTTCAAACCTTAAAGACAAATGCATTTTCCAATCACAATGCATTTAGCGTAGATGTACAAGACCTTTTCTATTCCCTTCCTCATGACCCCTTACTTAGCTCAGTCAGGGCCTGCATTGAGTCCCAAGACGAAATTGCTTTCCGGAACTCAAGTGGGGTGACAACAGACAGTTTTCTTGAACTACTGCAATTTTATTTAAATTCAACATTTGTCGGATGGCAAAACGGTGTATTTTTACAAAAATCGGGAGTGTGTATTGGGTCTTGTGTCGCGCCAGTCTTAAGTGATATTTTTCTCGCGACAATCGACCGTTCTATTGCTTTAGCTATCGAGTCCACGCCTGTTACCAATGTTTTCAGATTTATAGATGATTTTCTTTTACTGTACAAAAAGATTGCGGATCAAGATTTAGTTACTACGATTATGGACATTTTTCATACGTGCGGTTCTGGGCTCACTTTTACTTTTGAGAAGCCTAAGGAAGGGGCGTTGCAATTCTTAGACCTTCTCCTCTCATTGCACGCCGATCACTTGTGCTGGTCATTCTCACCACGTTCTAAAAAAGGTATTCTTCACTACACATCCTCGCACTCCAAGGTAGTGAAGAGAGGCATTGATATCTCTTGCCTTACTTCAGCCCTAAAAAAGTCATGTTTCCACGCCATCCATCGGAGTTTCTTGGGCCAAACCGATAGACTAAAATCTTCAGGGTTCCCTAATCAGGTCTTAATGGAAGTGATAGGCACGCTGGTAAAGAATGTAAAAGGTGGTGAAAAAACTAAGCGCCCTGTTGAGAAAAACCGGGTGGTGGTTATGCCATACCTACACAAAATATCGCATAATCTAAAACAAGTGGCAAGTAGGTATGGTGTGCCTGTAGTACTATCAGCCCCTAAAAAAATGCGTCAAATATGTTCTAAGGTCCGTCAAAAAGCGGAAAATTTATCAAAAAACACGTGCCACAAAAAACATGTGCGGCCTTTTGTTCCCTGTTCATCGGGCGTTGTATATAGCATTCCTCTTTCCTGCGGAAGATGCTATGTAGGACAAACCGGACGGTGTCTAAATGACCGGCTCCGAGAGCACAAACTTTCTTTAACATCCACTGTAGGAGGTCACCTTTCGGTGCATTGTAAGACCTGTACGTGCACACCATCTTTGGAAAAAACATCAATCATTGGCCGCTTTAAAGAAAAACAAACGCGCGAGGTGCTCGAGGCGTTCACCATCTTGAGCCTGGCCGATCGCTGCGTTAAGGCCTGTTCACACATGCAGCGGAGCGCTACCAGCATAGCGCTAACCTCGCGCTAAGCGCGTGCTGACCGCAGCGTTCACCAGCTTTGTATCGCACCGCCACAACTGTTGCTCGTGGCAGGCGCTAAGTAGCTGACGGCACGTGAGGAGCGCTACATCAGCACTTCGCTCCATGTGAGAACCGGCCTTTAGTCAGCCGTCGGTAGCTTTGAGTGAAAAAGAAGTTGCCTTCTTGCAAACATTTGACGGTGACTGACCTGTTCACCCCCTGGTGCCGTGCTCCCCTTTTACTTAACAGAGTTGTGAGTGCGCGCTTGTCTGTGTTCTGTGTTCCTTTCTTGTTTGTCCTTGTCTTTTTGTGCGCGATTTTTAACCATGTTCAACGTTTACCAACTCGCCCAGCTTACCACTCTACTATTGTTAAGAGACATCTACAGGGATAGTCAGGTGACGGTAACATGCGAAGGCGAACAGATACCAGCGATAGCCATAAATAGGGGTGCCCGTTGTCACCACTGCTGTCTAGGGCATATCTGCAGAATTACAACGCAGTCTACAAAAGAGCGGCCTTGGGTTTGACCTTTTACTACTTCAGAAAAGAAGATAGGGTTAAACAATGATACCGTGAGTAATGTATGCTGATGATATTGTTCTGATGGCAGACATCACTATAGATATGCAAAAACTGATGACAATATGTGGACACTAAAGTGACGAACTGGAACGGGAATCTAAGGCAAAGAAGTCATAAATTATGGTGTTTTTTTTTTGTTTTTTTTTTTAACAACAAGTGGGACAACCCAATGTGCATACAGGGATTTAAAGTTCCGGGAGTAGAGCAATACAAATTTTTGGGAGTGTGGTTAAACGAGGGCACACAGTACCTTCGAGAGGACAAAAAAAAAAAAAATTTGACAACTAAGGGCAACAGGAATGCACCAGCGATGAAACGAGCATTACGGAACTTTAACAGATACGAGGTAGTGGGAGGTATTTGGAAGGGGGTTATAGTGTCTGGTTTAACATTTGAAAACGTTGTCCTTTAAATGACGTCGGAGGTGTAGTCAAGACTTAAGATCAAAGAGCGCGTGCATAGGCAGGTTGTCACTAGGAGCCCACGGGAAAACACCTAAAGCCGGGGTCACCCTGGTCATGCACATCATACAAACGACAGTCTGCCAACACGAGTCACCGCAGTATCCGCGGTTCGAATGCCGCCTGCCAAGTTTCCTCTTAAATTCATTGCCGTGTGGCATTCGAAGCAGGAATCTCGCGGTGACTCGCCTTCTAATCTCTTTTGTATGATGTATAAGCAGTGTGACCCCGGCATAATGAAGATGTATGTACAAGGAGATATGGGTTGGTCGTCGTTCGAGAAAAAAGAGCCAATTAGCAAGCTGGAATTTGAGGGATGGCTGCGGGAAATGGATGAAGAGAGATGGGCAGGCACAATATTTAGTTATGAGCAGCGTAGACACAACACGAAGAAAACTAACCCGACGACTCGCGTACGTCTAGGTACTGGTGCAGCACCGAGGAAGATGGACGGACGGGGACAGTGAAGGATATGGTAAGGGAAAGGGGAAGAGAAATGTGGGAGACAAGAATGTAGAAAAAGCCAGAGTTAGGAATGGGCAGGGCAAGCAAAACATATTAGAAGGCAATTAATATTAGCTAATTCTAGAGGTAGTGCGTCATTGATTGAGGCTAGGAAGGGGGTTTTCTGAACCAGGGCGTGCAGGTCCAAATTTCAAGAGGTGGATACAACATGCATGGTAAATGGGGAGGGAGTCGAAACGCCGGCGCTTGTTCGTCATCGTGGAATGTGGGGACTATTCTATCCAAGGTCATCACGCGGAGAGGCTGACTTCCACAGGGCTATGCAGTTCTGTGAGAACGGTGAAACAAAGCGTTTTCAAGTAGAAATGAGTAAAAGAAGATTAGAGAAATAGTGGCGAAAATAGAGGGACGGATAGATTAACTTTGATGAAATTTCCTTAGTCAAAATGTGGTATTGAACAAAAAAAACACGCATGGCTAGGTGGCGCAAGTCACCATCCGATTCAATAGGAATCGCCCCTATCCATCCATCCCTTTTTCGTCGTAAACCATCCCAATGGAGAACAAGGCTGCACCATGCTCTCGGTCTCAGCCTACATTGTCGCTGTCACTTCAAAAATCGAAGTAAAACAAGTCCGGTTGACGGAGGAGTGTTTTCGGTTTTCACCAATAAAGCGGCCTCGTGCACGTACACTGCACCTCTCCGTCTATTCAGATGTGGGTCGTACATTTTAATACCGAAACCAAATCCGAATTAGCGTTACATGCCTCCCCAGTATGAAAAGCTGCAACACAACACCATCCAATCGAGTCATCACCTTTTAGTTTTGTTTAATGGGGAAACGTTTGTAAATTAAAACGGAACCTCAACTAGAAGGAGTACATCCTCAAGTGGAGACAAATGATACCTTCAGGTTCGCCTGAGAAAGGACGAATGTAGTGGAATAGGGGATGAGGGATTGGGATCCTGGTGCTCGAGAAAACATCAACGGTCGCGGTTTTGTTCCCGGACCTAACCTAAAAAGCTAAAATTCTACAACCTGGGGCAATTTGCTGATAAATGCGGGTATCTCTATAGGCGGCCAAAATCTCCGCAAGAGGGATCTTCTGATCGCGTGACCTAGCGTGACCGGCTCAGAGGGCAGGAAGTACCTAGCAATCCAACCGTTCGCAGACTTGCGTTTAACTAGGACCGATTTCGACAAGACCAATTTTTAAGCCTCTTGCGACGGCCTACAACCGAATGCGCTACTGCAAAGCCAATCATAAACCGTCACAAGATCTAGGTTGAAAGCATGGTCTCGTCTCAGTCGGCCGTAGGCAAACGCAAGTCTGCGAACGGGCCTTAAGCCTTTCCTGTTGTTTTCTTTCATTCTCGCTTAACACAATCTTTCCCAAAACTAAGTTTACGCGCCACTCCTCGAGTACACAAATGAAATTGGTTTCACTCACATTTCAGGCCTATTTGCCCTCTTTCTGCGCGCAAAAGAGGACTTGAATAATGTAAGTGAGGACGTAATTACGGCAGCGAATTGCCTGTCTCGGCATCAACTATATTGTGCCGCGGAGTCGAGGCTGGGGCAGCTTGTAGAATGTTCTAACGAGTTCAAAACTACTTGCACGACGTTTCGTTTGACGTCCCCTTCGCACGACAGCGTGTGCGAAGGAATGACGCGCATGTGCAGCGTGGAGCACGCAACTCTTGCTTCTATACGCAATATTAAAAGTCTCTAGTAAGGTAGAGTCACATGCCGGCTGCAGCACTCCATCGGATCAATAAAAAGTTTTGTTTGCATTCAGAAATGACTGTTCGCGAGCCATGATCGCGACCAGTTCTGCCGTGCCCGCTGTGCAGGAGAACCGGGGGGCCCTCGCTAGAACGATTCCCTTTTCGGCCGCGGAAGGGTGAGCAACGAGCTGGAGGCGCGAATAGTCACGAGGAAAGACAAACTACAAAACACGAAAATTTCAAACGTAATTTGGCAATTGTAATGAGTAACGCAGCTACGTTATTCGTTACTCAAAATATGCAGCGTAGGTTTTCCGTTAGTGATTTGAAACGTTTACGTGCACGTTACTACGTTACCGAAAAAGTGTAACGCGTTAAAGGGTGCCCGAAAAGGATACTTCAGAAATCCTGAGGCGACACTTCTCCGCCATATAAAGTGGAAGTTGAAGTCCGGCAGTCTGTTTTCTGTTTGGATACCACCAGGCAAACATGACGGCATTTTTCCTTGCCTCCTGGGCCTTTCTGTGACCTCGGTGCTCGTCAGACTTGACGTCACTCACCACCTGCCAACGGTGTGCTTGTTGCCTGCCCAAGTGTTTTGCCGGGGTCGCGTAACCTTCACTTTTCCGTTTTCGGGACTTGAACAGCTCCGGAGGCTGTGAGCGCTTGACTGACAGGCAACAGAGCGTGTATCTGGGTGCCCGGACTCACGTGATAACCATGCTCAAGGCCCCCGTGGATGGCACAGGAGAACTTTGACGGGAAAAAAAGATTCCACCGGCAAAAGAAAAAAAAAAACGCAGCGCGGCACTTCATATGGAAGTGTCGCCTCACCATTCCTGAAGTACATATCCTGTTTGGACAACCCCTTACCCGCGTAACGCCGTCCCTAGTAACGCCACACCGCAAACACTGGTTCACACGTTTGCATTTGGTTGCAACCGAGCGCATTGTGCAGCCTGGTGCTCCCTTGGGAGCGTTTATGACGAACAACACATTGACGTCCATCTATCAGCTAGCCATGGAAGTTTCGGGATTTACCCATGCTTCCACTCAGAACGTGTTTTCTTATCGTTTTTTATGAAAAAATCGTCATGAACGAGCGTCACGAATAAGCGATCACCCTTCGACGTAAAGATGCATAAATTGTTTGGCAAAATGCTTGCAGCTTCTTAAACCTAGTAAACAATATCTTTAACATATTTCGTTTAATTGGTGTTGTTTACAAACGATGGAAGACAAACGATGGAAGAGAAGGGTGAATCAAATCTGTTGAATGTTTATTCGATTTCTCAATCTATATAGAATGTATACGGCGAGCAAGTGTTCCAAAATGCGTCATCGGCGGATCGGAGCGCAAGGACGAGCGTACCAATCAAAGGACAGCATAGATAACGCGCAGACAACGCGCCATGACGAAGCAGCCACGCGCGCGCCGTCATGATTGAGTTTAAGGGCAAACAAAAGCACAAGGTGTGGATGGAGCGGACGAGCTTACCCGCCGTATGCAGCTGATTGCAGATCAGATCGCTGTCGTATACGCCCATGGTCACCCAGTTGGCTTGACAAGGACGGTGAGATTTAGTGCTTGCTGTGTGATAAACCTAGATTCGCTTACAATAAAGCACTGCATTATGTTCTTCATTCATTTAATGGTTCGTACACTACCGCCGTCCGACACACCCTTGGCGCCTTCGGTGGAGTCGGTAAATCCACCATGGGTGCAAGTTGTCACCAGGGCGTCACAGGAGGCTATGACCATACCACAGCCCTCTGATTGTGCTATGGTGATATGAATAACACTATACGGTTCAATTTGGTTCATCAGACGGTTGAACCACTATTCAAATTTATTTAAGATCGCTTCCTCGGGGTAGTCTTTTTTTTTTTTTTATCCGCGGAAGAAACACTTGGAAGAAAGCCCGTCTCACTGCCCGCATGAGCAACAATCTTTCACAAAAAAAAAAAAAACATAACGCAAGAAAATTGATGACAGGATAAAGCAGTAGTACACAGGAGAGGCGCACCGCGCCTGTGCTGTGTAAACAAAATTGGAGCTTGTGTTTGTTTATACAGCCTAGAACTCAGTCTGCCTCAACGGGAGACTTGACTCCCAGCTGTACATGAGACATTTAGAAGTTTAGCACTGCGCTGTGAACTAAATATTTCACCTATCTTCGTTTCGTGTGCGCTCTTTTTCGTACTTTTTTTTAATTAGCTTGCCTAAATCACCCCCTGAACATTCCAGATTTCCTCGACGGAATCTCCAGCCCCAATCTCAATCCAAACATAAAAACGTAGCTCGCTGATTTTATGGTGATGTCCGTCCAAACCTTCAGAATTGTATGGCCGGTGTTGTAGTAAAGTAGAAACATTGACCTAGTTTGCCTGCCTAGTAGTTTTGCCTGTTTGAGCTAGTTTACCTGTTTAGTAGTAGAAAAGGGATTTGAGCTAGTGTGCGCTGTTTTATCATGTTCCAGGCCAGAGTTGACCCAAGTCTTGTCTTGATCATATATTGCGGTCCTTGGCTCCGTGCTTCAAGATAGCTCTCAGGTGCCGTCGTCTCCACTCGAGGATGTCCTTCTGAGTTCTGGTTTCGTTTCAATTCCTTAAAGCCCAATTTCTTCGTTGACGCTAGAGAGTAGACAGAGCACGGCAGCAGCACGTCGTCGTCTCTGAGGGCAGCGGCGATCCTTTTCGGCGCTCACTTCGACGGGAGAAATCGAACATGCGAATTCTCAAAACCAGCGGCGTGAACACGTCGTAGTTCGCAATCCTCCTCCATATACCACGACCCTCCGGACGCTTCTTTAATGGCGTTTTCATGGCTTCGTTGCCTAGGAAACAGAGCCAACGCCTGCGGTCACGCAGGAAATAAATCTACGTCTTTTTCTTGGTATTGCCTGCCTAACCAATTGCCGTATAAAATACGTTATCTAGTCTTATCATCTGGCGTATTATAAGCATTTATATTTTATATTTTGGCAAATAATGAGTTTTATTGTGCTGAAAACATGGTTTATTTGATGAGGGCGAACCTTTGAAGGACAACTCCGTTCAAAAAGGAAACCAAAAGAAACCACTGGCATCGCTTTAGTGGTACGAAATATGATCACATCCGAAATATTACGTCAAAGAGAAGCCGCGTACTCCACTAAAACCGATTTTAAAGATGCGACCAGCTGTTCTTTAGCGGGCCGCAGGCGGTTTAGCTTTTAGTCGAGGAACACTGGCGCAGCACTCTTGTGACGTCACGTCAAGGCCGTACGGCTGATGATCAGTGTTGCCATCCCTCTTGCAGATAGTTTCCGTTTTGCCAGTAGACCCCCGAAACCACATTTTGAGCCGTGATATTCATAAAACTACCCACAATATCGAAAAAAAACAACATTATACCTTGTAATTCAGAGACACTGCTTAAGCTGAAAGCTGTCATAATCCCAAATTCAAAAATATCGACCGGAAAGGCCCTTTAAAAGACTATTTTGCAGAGCGCGTAAAAATCGAAGACGGTTTGTGACCAATGAGCGAGCAGCAGGGAGAACACACAAGAAAACACACACTCTTTTCTTGAGGTGACACCGACTATAGATCACATTGTTCTTTTTGCTAATTCATATCTATGGTTCAGGTTAATCGCCTCTGTGGCTCCCAGGAAAAACGCCGGCCTAAGGATTTCCAGCTGGCGGGCTGGAACCCCGGCCGTGGTGTCCGTAATATGACGTAGGCGTATTACGGAGAAGGCGCCGTGTAACCGAGGATTTGGTTGCACGTCATAAGATCCTTGTGTAGTCGAAACTAATCATCCGTGCTCCGCTAAGGTAAGGCAGAAGTCCTATGTTGGTTTCGCACGTTGTTAAGATTGCTATGGATATGGATATAAATATGGATATGCGGCTAACACCTTCGTATCGGGGGATCCCAGCGTACTGGATCTAGCCAATTTATCTGTTATTTCTCTCTTCCACCAGTGGTTTAATCTCCTTTTTGTCCACTTCACCACCGGTATAAGCCGCGGGCCCCTGCCCACGGTGCTGTCGGTGCCGTCGCTACCTCCTATCGTTGCCCTCCTCGTCCATTTTCCAGAAGCCCAACGCCACCGCCATGTCTCCGCCGCACGGTACTTCCGACTGCAGGCCCGCGCAGTCTAGGATGACGTGCTGTAGCGTTTCTTCGGCAAAACATGGCGCCACCGTTTCCACGCGCGGTACATAATAAAGATGTAGACTGCACGGGCGCTCCTGGCGCGGGGCAGTAGGAAACATGCCTGGAACACCATCGTACGTGTCTCGTCTCGGTCTGTTACATTAGCTCGTAACAATTGGCGACGAAAGGTGAATCACGCATTTAACCTGATTACAAATTACCGAAATACGGTACACTGGAGCCTGTCGGCCCTAGTTACGAAGGGGGAAACAGCGCCAAAAGTACGGAGGACAAGGAACGAGGAGCACACAGACCGAGCGCTGACTGACAACTGGTTTATTTCTGGAAACCACGTACCGGCATAAAAACACAGACAAACATACATCGGACCATCGCCTAAGGGCACGTGTCACATCTCTCCAAGAACATGATTTCCTTATCGAAGAGCGCAATCGAGGGAGCACTGACGCACTCATCGTTATACTTCGAAATGTAATAGGCCTCGAATATTTGCCGAGTCACCTGCTGACCGTGCCGAGCAACAATCGTCCTCTTTTCCAAAAGAGGGGAGCACCCACATCTGTCACATTGAATGGCCAAATTATCCGAAGGTGAAGATCTTATCGAAAGTGCGTGTTCTCTGAGCATATCATTGATACACCTCCCTGATAGGCCAAAGTGCACTTTCCCACACGTGCCCTTAGGCCATGTCTGTGTTTTTATGCCGGTACGTGGTTTCCAAAAATAAACCAGTTGTCAGTCAGCGCTCGCTCTGTGTGTTCCTCGTTCTTTGTCCCCCGTACTTTTGGAGCTGTTTCCCTCTTAGTAACTACGCATTTCGACCCCGAGTGTCAAGCCTGGCAGGAATACTTGGAACGCATGGAACAGTTCTTTGCGGCAAACGTCGTCCAAGCCACCAAGCAACATGCTGTCGTCCTCAGCAGCTGCGGATCACGGACGTATTCGACGCTACGAAGTCTGCTCGCACCAAAAAAGCCTACGAAATCGACACTGGCAGTCGGCCTACAAACGCTGGGCAACCATTTTTCACCAAAATCGTCTCTCATGGTGATGCCATTAAATCCAAAGGTGCAAGCGAGCTGGACAAGAATAACGAAAATAATCCCTGGAGAAGGGGAACAAGAGGGACAAAGGACAAACACAAATCTCCAAACACAGCTAGGTGACTGGTGCGCGACTGAAAAAAATCCGCCTGGTCCGGGTATCGAACCCGGGACCTCTCCATTACAGGTGGAGCGCTTTACCAACTGAGCTAACCAGGGCTTAGACGTCAGTAGAGCAAATGGGATTTTTGCAGTCGCGCACCGGTCACCTAGCTGTGTTTGGAGATTTGTGTTTGTCCCTTGTCCCTCTTGTTCCCATTCTCCAGGGATTATTTTCATTATTCTTGTCCAGCTCGCTTGCACCTTTGAATTTAATGGCATTATAATTATAACCTTAAATTGCAAGCTTCACCCTTGTTGGTGTTAGACTGGTGGCGGGTGATAAAACCCGTTTGCTCTACTGACGTCTAACCCCTGGTTAGCTCAGTTGGTAGAGCGCTCCACCTGTAATGGAGAGGTTCCGGCCGGGTTCGATACCCGGACCAGGCGGATTTTTTCAGTCGCACACCAGTCACCTAGCTGTGTTTGGAGATTTGTGTTTGTCCTTTGTCCCTCTTGTTCCCCTTCTCCAGGGATTATTTTCGTTATTCTCATGGTGAGTCGTTTCGAGTTTGCCAGACGAATACGACGAGAGGACGAATCGGTCAGTGACTACGTAGCCTCACTAAAGGAGCTATCGAAACATTGCGAGATCGGCATATTCTTCAATGACCTCCTACGAGACAGAATTATTTGCGGGATTAACCACAAACATATGCTAACTCGTCTGCTTGAACAGTACAGCCCAAAGTTGGAGTCTGCAGTCGCGCTCGCACCAGCCTTCCGAAATTCTGAGATATAAAAAACAGAGTTGAACGACCGAGCACAACAGCAGGTTTTCCGCCAGACACGATGTTGACGCTGCAATTAGCCGCGTCGACCTAACAGCTGAGAAAAAGCAGCACGTTCAAAAGTAGCTACTGATAAGGCATCTAAAGTACGAAAAAAGAGGGCGCCATGCAAATAGTCAGAATCTACCACGTGTTTATTTTAAATAATAAAACAAATATTTTCATTAAACATATTTTCTCGTTGCGGTTTACTGCCGCTATGGTGAACAATGTGGGGTTTCTGGGGGTGAATGCCCCACACAATCTGTGAAAAGGTAATTAGAGGTAATGGACGCAGACGTCACAGAACACAGTATATAAACAACCTGTTGTATGTTGAATTGTACAAATTTGACTTTTTTAGGAGAACACGGTAGCATCCAAACGAAACTAAAGAGCTAAACAGATAAGGGCAGAGCATCCACATGTTGGGTGGTACACCAAACAAACCTTGAGCATTTTTTTTTTAATTTTTTTACTTAAAACAAACACCATTTCAGCAATCCGGTTGGCTGGTGTCAAGAGGCAGGGTCAATAACCTTGTTGGCCAGGAAAATATAAAACGTGCACTAGATACTCGAAAGCCTCACACTTTCGCCAGGAACCCAGCCACCAACGTCGATTCCGAAACGCCTACAGTGAGTACATTTTCCGACTTCCTGCGTAAGTCGATGGTCATTGTATTTCACACCTTTGTACATTATAACGTGTTTGTCATTGTTTCAGCAGCTCACATCGTAACCATGAACGTCTTCGGCTTTGCTCTCCTTTTCGGTTGCTCTTCACTGTTCGGTAAGTTAGCCTTGCGATAAACCATTTTTGACCTTAATATTTGAAGGTGCTGCGAGAAGCATGCTCTAAGGAACGTCTGTCAATTCACTATCATAAATACACTCGGACAACCAGCCCCGCGATTTAAGAAAGTATTCCAGAATATGACGAGCTCAGAATGCGATTAGACAAAAAAGCGTTATGTGCACAGGAACAATGGTATGACGTTCAAATTGTTATTTGTTCCTCCACACATCGCAGTTTATATTGTCTAAGCATATTTCAAATTTCGTATTTCACAGCGATCCTTCTACCGTTCTGTGGGATTGGATGCATCTCCGCACTGCAGGAAAGTGAACTCAAAGAAGTTTTACGAGTTTAGGCACTTTGATCATAACAATATTGCCGACACCATAAACAAGCGTAATGTTGCAGGCCGAAATGCATCTGGGTCTCAGCTCAGGTTCATATGGGCCAGTACAAACATTACTTTCATTTCGTGCACTTGAATGATACACAAGAACGTATACGTAACAAATAAATTATGATTCCTCATAATATTAATAACGAAGTTTATTATGTGCTTAAATACACCTATATTCTAAGAAATTCCTACGCTTCTACTTACCCGCAAAATACTCGAAGAGCCAATCTCTGCGATCTACGAAATCAGCTCAGCGAATGATGAGGCGGAACATCCGTTTAGATCTCAGAATCAAGTCAGCGCTGTGGCATTACGCAATGCAAGCCTGACGCTTTGCATTGCGTAATCACACAGCGCAGACTTCATTTTTAGGTCTAAACGGATGTTCCGCCTCATCATTCGCTGATCTGATTTCGTAGATCGCAGAGATCGGCTTTTCGAGTGTTTTGTAGGTAATTAGACGAGCAGGCATTTCTAAGGGTGTATCACTCTCAAAAAAGCCCGTGCGTCAACTTTCCCGCACAACCCTCGGAGAGCCAATCACCGCAACTTACGGAGGCAGCTCAGCTAATGACGATGCGGAAACATATGTTTAGACCAAAAAACGCAGTCTGAGTTGTGACATTAAGCAATGCAAAACGTCACGCTTGCATTGCTTAATGTCACAACTCAGACTGCGTTTTTTGGTCTAAACATATGTTTCGGCGTCGTCATTGGCTGAGCTGCCTCCGTAAGTTGGGGTGATTGGCTCTACGAGTGCTGTGCGGGAAAGTAGACTCACGGGCTTTTTTTTAGAGTGTAGGGAAAAACGAGCGCCACGTATTTGAACACAATATTATGAAACGGTCGCCGCCTTTCAATTCGCGAGCTTAGTTTTTTTTTTTTTTTTTTTTTACCACGGGTTTAGTTTTAACAAAAAATCGCCTTAGACATTCCGTCAAGTGCTTTCAAGTTACGATAGCACTTGATTGGCATTTTAAGGAGCAGAACGTTTTATCGGAATTTAGTTAATGTTTTTCTCCGCTAAATGCAGCGGGGAAATTGTGAGCTTAAAGGGGCCATGAAACGAATTTTGGGTTGGGATGAATGATTTTAAATTGGGACTTTACTAATCGCATATCGTTTAGTTGGCCAAAAGAATGAGGCTAGAAAGACAAAAGCCAGCTTTTCGGTACGAACATTTAAAAATATTGCGGACTATTTTGTACCTTCTTGCCTTCGAAAGCTCTCCGCCTTTTCACTATGATACATCCGCGGTTCCAAAAGCGCGTCACCGGCGCCAAACTGACGTCAGCAGAGCCCAGCTCACGCATTGGACACGAGAACTGCGTCGCTCGGACGTATGCGCTCGTCAACAATCAATCCGTCGACGAATATTTGAATTCGCGTTCGTGGCCAATGAGTGCCCTGACGGAACTTATTGTAAATGGGGAATGACAAGTTCTATGGTGTGCATAAAAAGCACGGTGGAAGCTAGGAGTCATCGCACCGGTGCCGAAGGAATGTCACGACCACGTGATATTACAATTCGCATTTGAGTTGAGGATTAAAGCTAAGGAGGAAGAAGTAGGAAAATCGTTTCATGACCCCTTTAAAGGGGCAATGCAACGATTTTTGTATTTTGCGCAAATACCGCTTAGAACGGATCCCTGACGTTAATGACTTATGGAACACGCGTTCTTTTTTCACCCCACGCACTAGAAATCCTAGAAAAAAATTAAAGAAAAACAAGCAGCGTTCACTCCCTCAACTCGCAGCCAGAACAAGCGGCCACGTGATTTGGAGTCGATTATATGCCGCCAATGTTGATCATAGCCACGCGCTGAGGTTGGCAAAGCACAGGACACGCGCTGAGTTCCAGACATTGTTATGGCTCGGCTATTGTCGTCGTTGCAGCGATTGGACACGGGCCACTGCCCGAATGCATGTCGAGGCATCGATTATCACGAGGCCAGATCGAGTGGCCACGCCATGCTCGGGTCCAATCTATGAGCTGCATTCAAATATCGTCACTCGGCGGTACTGCTACCGCCCAGCTACGTCATCAGGTTTTGCGAAGGAGAGATTGAATGAAAACACTCGGTTTTGTCCTCGAAATTACAGCGCAACAAAGAAGCTTCTTGGCCAGTGGCGTTGCGTGCGAGTATCCTTGAGTCCCACTAGTGCCAGTAAGCTTGTGTAAAGTGAAAAACATTCCAATTGAATATCGTTGCACCGCCCCTTTAAAGGGATACTGAACCAAGGAATTTAGTGTCCACAATAAGTGGCGCACGTTCGTTCCACGAGCCAGTAGCCGCCGGTGTGCGCGAGCACACGCAACAAAAATGACGTCAAAGACCTCCATTAGCGGTTAAGATGACAGTGAAATGTATGGGCTTCGGGCCGAAGGAGAATAAAGACAAGTTTTTCATCTACACAGTGGTGTCTGGTGTAAAAGGTAAGCGTACAATTGGTCTAACAAGCACGTAGATTTCACTTGTAGAGGTGAAAAGCCTGTCTTTATTCTCCTTTGGCCCGAAGCCCATGCATTTCACTGTCCTCTTAAGCGCGAATGGAGATCTTTGACGTCATTTTCGTTGCGTGTGCTCGCACACACCGGCGGCTGCAGGCTCGAGGAAAGAACGTGCGCCACTTATTATGGACACTAAATTCTTTGGTTCAGTATCCCTTTAAGCTGTAAGCTACTATCGGCGACGAGATGTTTCGGTGGCTGCCACTTATGGTTCCTCTCTGTGACATCACAGTGGGGATTATCAATTACCAGCAACAATTTCGATAGTGTGAATAGAAAGCACGGTGGGAGCTTGGAGTCACTATAGTGCCCCTTTGAACGGCCGGTAATATGACAAGTGCTTCAGCACTAAATTACTCCGCGTATACAAACTATTGGCGGAGCTTCCGGCCGCCATGACAGGGGGAGAGAGATACTTCCGGTTCTCCGATATTTACCTTGTGCTTGGGAGGGGGGGGGGGGGAGGGGGGGGGGGCGACGACTCTTGGTTCACTAGCAAGAAATTGCGCGAGACGTATACGCTCTAAAAATGCCCGTCTCGTGCTTTTCACTTGTCGATGCGCACCGGCACAAACAAAATGTCCTAAGGGAAGCACTTTCGATCATCTCGAGACGAAGGACGACACTGACGCCGCTGAGCTTCGGTTATCGGAGCTAAGCTGACGGCGCTCGCCTACCTCGATGTGCTGCCTAGAGCACTGCTCGGACCCGGGCCAGCCCGAAGGCCCTAGCATGACCCGGCTCCCGGGCCGGGCTCGAGAAGGTTGCACACACTTTTTCGCAGGCCCAGGCTGCTCTCGGGCTTGAACAAAAAAAACTTTACGGGCCGTCCATGGCAGTCCTATGCCGCAAATTCTAAATTGTTGATAACAAAAAGTGTGCTCATTGATCTTTTTACGTTCAATGAAAACAAACAAGCGAAAGTGCAAATTCTGTCGGGCTCAATCCGGGGCCGGGCATTGTCTGTACCAGGCTGGGCCGAGCCAAGCCCAGAATGTCCGGCCCGTGCAGTGGTCTAGTACTGCCCTCAGACGGCAAAACGCGACCCACGCGAGGATGCCCCGGCGCTTTGGCCGACCATCACCGTACAACGTGCGTACAACGATAGGTGCCAACCGGGTCATTACGCCACGTATAAATGCAAGCTGACACGGTGCTCTGCGAAATAATTCCTGAGTGCCAAAGCAAGCAAGTAAAAACACTAGAAAATTGGTTATTACAAATACTTGCGTCGCGCTGAATTAAGCATAATAATTACTTTCTGAAGACTGTCCGTTAAAACAAAGACCCGGCTCGGCGGTTTCTGCGAGGAAGCTAGGCGCGAATCTTCGTCGTCTGGGAGACGTGAATGTCCATCGCCGATGCCTTGCTGTTCATGAATTAGTGTTAGGCGTTTAAGGACTTGTAGGTTTTAAGTCGTTCTCAGGTATATGGACCAGGTGAAGAGGCGCCCACAATACCTTCGCCAAATTTGTCATTTTTTTAGGAACCAGTGTTTTATCTTTTTTATTTCAGGGATCAGAAAGACGTATCAATCCAGTTTAAATACATTTCAGGAAGAACCGCACTCAGTCCTCGGCGGTGAGACGTTTAAAGGGATGCTGAACCAAAATCTGGATTCCACAAAGCACGGCGGCAAAAGCGTGCAACGGGATGCTACAAACATCAAAACATCACTCATACAACGATATATCGAACGGATGACCGTATTTTTCAAAAATAAAAGAGGAGGCGCATTTGACAGATATGTTCACGTCTTGTTTCTCCGAGAAGAGTTGAGAAGGAGAGGGAAGGGCCACGCGTCTTCTGCGCCTCGCCGCCTTGAGGGAGCGAAGCGAAGAGAGGAGGAAACGAGATATGTTGACGTCACGCGCCTCGTCGGCCTCGTTCAATCTCGACCTTTCTTTTTTTTCCAAAAATACGGCCGTCGATTCGAGATATCGCCTTACGAGTAGTGTCGTAGGAATTGTAGTGTCCCGCCTACCGCTCCCGCATTGTTTTCTGAAATTAAAATTTCGGTTCACCATCCCTTAACAGTATGCGCTACTCACTGCGGGTCCTCAAAAACAAGCAGAAACATAAGCCAACCGGAAGCAACGTACTCCCCCCTGAAGTTCGGTCATGTTTGTTTTTGTTTACCTCCGCACACACTGTATTGCCATGCAAAGGACCGAACTCAATATTTGGTTCACACAGATACACCACCGTAGTATTCGCAACTCCAGCACGTCGCTCGCCCTCTCGCAGATGAACGAAGAATGAGAGGAGCGGGGACGGCTGTGGCGAGATTGTCCGCCCTGGTGATGCTGTTACTGGATGGTTCTAGTCCGCGTGTCCGTACATCGTGCAGGTTTAACGAAAAAAGCGAGTGCGTTAAAAGAGGAATTGTTTTAATCCGCTCCACGACATTTACAAATGACGTGTTTATTATCTTAACGGACGTCAACAACTCCGTCACCTGCGATATGTTCCTGCCATGACCGCTTCATATTTGTAGCCAAATAAAATAGTTTCATCACACTGACCAGCGTCGGCGAGCAGGAACGCAGAAAATCCTGGAGAATCGATCCACGTATCTTGCGCCATCTTGCGACTACCGCCCCGCCATCAATAGGGCGTTGGAGTTGCGAATACGTAAGACAATCCAAAGTAATTGTCTTCTGAAAAGTTTACAGTACCTTTAAAGTAGAAGGCGTCTATAGATTGCCCCCAGAAAGGTGTCTCTCAATAAAGATGTTTCTTTTACTTTCTTTTTTCTTACAGTTGAAGGGGGTTTATGTGGAAGGAAGACTTTGAAAGGTAAGATATTCTGCGCTCTCTACGGGGTATGCTTTAATCACACATATTATGGTGAATAATAGCTTAGGAAACGCAGGACATGGCTCATATAATGTTCACAGTTCTTGCTTCGTGAATTGCTCGTTGGTGGTCATATCAGGTAATACTGCAATCTTATTGGCTAAAAAGCGATAATGGCATATAGAGGCTCGCCACGCCCCGTGTTTCTTAACATCTAAACAGAAGGAGGTGATGCAGCGTCGGTTCTTCCACGTTTTCGCAGCATCGGCGTACTCTGTAACTTGACCACTAATCATAAAAGAAACCGCGATATTAATAAATGTAAATTTTAAGCATTTCGCATTATAAACGAGAACTAAGACTAAAGCTACGTTGTAATTTTACATAAATATCTCTCGATAACCCGCATCAGGTTCGAAGAAAACCCTATGGCAGAATCGGAAATATAGCTAAATTTCTTCAAAAATAAATGAGCATGAAACATTCGAAAATTCTAGTAATTGAGTCAACATTTTTGCCATCTTTAAAATAACTGTTCCGTGGATCGACACAAATATTTAGTCGAAAAATGTTGCACTCGCTTCATTTTGAGTGATCAAGTCAGCATACCCAAATTTATAACTACATGAGTATTTGTAGTTTACAATATTTAGGTGCGATTTTGTTGCAAACAGCAACGTACATCATTGTTTTCGTATTTCAGTATTGTTTTTTGTAATGCAGTATTGAAGATTTTGTAATTCAGATATTGTCTCCTCATGACAAGAATGGGTATGCTTATACAGCATGTTGAGCCTTCAAAATATATTACCAGACAAGTCCGCCTTTTTCAAAATTAAATAAGTTTAAAACAATAAAAAGAATTGTAAAAGAGTCAACATTCTTGTCATCCTCAAAATAACTGTTCCGTGTGAACACCCATATTTAGTTGCATAATGTTGCAGTTGCTTCATCTAGGTAATCAATTCAGCATACCAAAGTTTAAAACTACATTAATTCCCATTTAAGTTTAAACGTTGCCCTGCACCACACTAACTAAGCGTAGAGTTGTGGGGAAGGGATATTTTCAACGTACGTCCTACACTTTCTTTTATTTATACATACTGTCAGCCCAATGTAGGGCTTTTAGAGGAGTGGGAAGAGAACTGTTTCTTCTTAAGCGTAACACATTTGCTTTAAAAAAATTAAAGACGTTTACAATTCTCTGTAACGCCGAATTAGAGCGCAGCTCTTGAGGAGGAGGAGGCGATGGTACGGAGGGGAGGGTATGCCCCTCTACCTTCCCCGCTAAATTTAGCGGAGAAATGTTTCCGCTAAATTTAGTGGGAACATTTTACCCTCGTGACGTAACTAACCCTCGAAACATTCATGAAGGTAACGCTCGTGACCCTCGTGAGGGTAACCCTCATGATCCTCGTGAGGGTGACCCTCGTAACCCTCGTGAGAGTAACCCTCGTAACCCTCACGAAAGTAACCCTCGTGACGTCATTATGGCAAACGTCCCATAATGCAACAAGCGGTTACGCCGACGCCGACGGCGACGTCGCTGAAGCCGGAAACGGGCGCCTAAGAGCTGCGATCTAAAAAACGTTCAAACTACACTAATGTGGAATGCGCAAGTGAGTTATACGGCCAGGGGGACAAAGTATAAGGGGCTAACCGTAACCAATAGGTCGAATACTTAACTAAACTTGGTTAATTAACCTTTTCATTATTGAAATTAGATATATGGTTCTAATTAGAAACTTGCTGAGCGTCATCGAAAATCACTCAATCAGTAATCTTTAGAACGACTTTTAACGCGCGTGAAGCGCAGTAGTGCGCTGAAGTCACCAATTGCGCAACAAGCGAAAGGTTGGGGTGAGAAAACACGGATGATGGGACACGACGAATTCGCGCGGGAGAGTTTTGAAATATGAGCAAGGCTACCTTTAGCGCTCCAACATGCTTCATATGTGTACCACGTTTCTGTAATATTAAATGTTACGATTAGCCCCCTATAATATAGCTCCCTTGCCTTACAAGTCACGTGCACAAATCGTAAAAATGTAGCTTTCGAGGCTTTTTTTTTTTGTTTTTTAAGAAATATTTTAGGCTTAAAAAGAAACATTCTATATACAAGGAAAGAAAGCATCCATGCACGCGCAAGTTAAAACAAAAAAATATATATCGGGCATTAACACGTGCAACCAGCATAGAAATCATACATTCGTGGCATATCGTCGAGCGCAATGCTTTTTAAATATTTCGCGAAGTGAGACACATTCGTTATAACGACGGTTTCATCGGGACTTGCAAGAAGCGAAATTCTGCAGGCGAGCTGAGCATGGCGTTTCACCTTGCATAGTGCCACGCTGAAGTCTGTTCCTTTTAGGCCTAAACATACCATCAGCCCGATCAGTGGCCGAGCTCCCTCCTTGGATCTCAGCTCTCTGCCGAGTTTTTTGAGGGAGATCAGACGCTCCAGATCCTCTAGAGTGTATCACTATACTGTACCTCAGTGTTGCCTAACTATTTGTCTTCTGAATAATCCACACTAGCTTTTCAATAAAGGGCGGCTGCTCAATGTCGCCCCAAGAAAGTGTCTCTCGATAAAGAAGTTTTGTTTACTTTTTTGCAGAGGAAGGTGGTCGAGGTGGAGCGAAGGTTCTGAAAGGTAAGAAAGTCATTTGCGCTGTTTCTACGGAGTACGTATACTAGAAGCGCCAAAAACGGAAACAAAGTAAAGATTAAGGGGTAGGGCGAGGTACCACTTAATCACTCATATATTAGAGTCACTCAAATCTTAAGAAACGCAGAGTGTGCCTTGTAATGTTCACGCTCCTTACTTCCTGATAGGCTCTTTGGCGTTCTCATATAACGCTACAACGTCATTGGCTGCGAAGTCTTAATAAGATGTGGGGACTCGCCACGCGCTGTATTTCTTCACATCTGAACAGAATATGCAGCGTACGTTCTTTCACGTCCTCGCAACATCGGCGTGCCATATCTTCGCCGCTACTCATAATGTGGACCACTTAACTAATTACTGAATAATCTCCCGAATCCGCAATAGTATTAAAGCTATATTTAAAATAGTTTCACATTAAGCAGGACAACATAGGATAAATTTACGTTGTACTTTTATGCTAATATACTTTGATAACCCACATGGAGTTTGAGAAGAGCTTTTTGGAAGAGTGGGACGAACTTCTTTATTGATAAGTCATGAAAAGCGTTTTAAAAACAAACACGTGCCTAGTAATATTAGTTCTGGAAGTAGCGCCCCCAACTCCGCAAGTAAACGATTCAATCGAAATTTAAATGGATCGCAGGTCTGTTTGTCTGTTTGGCTTCCATGTCTTTCTTTATTTATCGTAAGGTGATTGAGTTCTTCATCAACAAAAAATACTAAAAGGGCTGAGATTCAAGGAGAGGTTGTTTAATTCCCCCACCTTTATATTAATCAACAATTAGACTTATAATGCAATCTTATAACTCACAAGTCAATAAATACCGCGTCATTTAATGTCACAGTCGTTTTCTTGTTGTTTTCTTCTTTTTTTTTTTTTGCTTTTTTTGACAAACTATAATTTTTTTTTCAGGCGAAGCCGATTCAGCGACTTTATCTGGTAAGTGAGATAGCTCACAAATTAATCAATCCGTCAATCAATGTTCATTATGCCCCCGAACAGCGTGCAGGTTTTGGAAAAGGTGCGTAAGCGAGAGAGAAAAATATTACAAACACGTAATCATTTTCAGGGTTTATTACAGATAATAATAATAATAATAATAATAATAATTCGAAGCCGAAGATTATGAGCAACCGTGTACTCCTCCTTAGTAATACTCGTGTAACCTAGTACGCAAATGTTCCGCAGGACGAACGTGACGTTAAATCTAAGTTCCAGTGTAGCCGTTCCTTCGAGCTAGCAGTTTCAGGTTCGCGGTGAGCTTCCAAAGCAAAGAATTGAAATCAGATACCACAGAGCTATATTAGCCTTTAATGTTCTCCTGTCGTGAGCAGTCGCACTTATGTGAACCAGCATTTAGTTTAGACTACTTTATATCCAAAGTCACTCATTAAGTCGCCCAACCTTCTTTTAGTTCTGTTCGTCGCTTTAAAAACCTCTAAATGGCGTTCCAGATATGACTCTCAATTCCGTAGTTCAATCGGCATTAACTTGCCGGTTTATAAAACGAAATAGGAGCGCAAAGACGGCTTAAGAAATATTGCAAACCTTATCACGTCATAGAGCTACGTAGAATCCAAGAGTCGCCCTTCCAGACGTATCGCAACTCCGTGTGTGTCGCGTCTCAAATCAGAAATTATTTTAATTTATCATTTAAACAGCGTTCTATGAACCGCCCGCTAAGAAAAGATAAGAGGAAAAGGGGGGCGGGGGGAGGGGGGGGGGGGGGAGGGGGGCAATAAAATTTGGCACATTGCACATATTCACGTGAGATTTAATTCATTTTTATGAGGAGTCTGCTTAAAGCACCTTAAAAGTTTGCCCCGTGGTCGCCTTGCGCGTGAGCCGTCTGGACCGCGGACGGCTAACCGTCCCAGGTTCCGCGGACCTACAACTTGAGCAATTGTGGATAGCGAAGCATAAAGTCCTACAACCTCGTGATATTTACCGAGCTAAAAACTCCATTGAAAAACGGATTTCATGCGTCATACAAAACCCCGACTGACCTGACTACTCTAATTTTGGTTTTCAGGTGTGGAGAAAGGCCTTCAAAAGCAATACGGAGCCTTCAGGGATCTCTTGGAGTCAGGAGGTAACCACAAACATTCAAAATCAGAATATCGGAAATTTCTAAATCGGAATTTCGGAAAATTCGTACTCACGAACTCCGTTTCAACTGTAGGTTGAACCGGATTTGAACCGGATGCGCGAAAGAAAAATTCACTAACCAGATCTAGAATATCGTACCCAAAAGGGTTGCGTGTGCAAAAAAGTAGCGTCGTCGCCATGCGCCAATTAAAAAAAAAAAAAAAACTCGGATCGGGCTCGGCGCATACGCAGTGGCCACGGCGCTATTCCTTTCTTCTTTTTCCTTTTCTTTTCGTGTTTTCTTTTTTTTTTTTTTTTTACGTGCGCAAGTATGTTTTGTTTGGCGGAAAAGGCGTGAACGAGAAAAGCCGGGAGCCACAGCATGTGCAAGTGTCCGAAATGTGAAACAGGGAAAAGGGGATTAAATGCATAAGCTTGCAGTTTTGAATAGGTTAGACAATGAACTCCGTTTCGCCTTATGCTGTACCGCAGACAAGGTTAGAAGCGCGAAACGAATGGCGGCAAAGCACCGGCTCGTGGCACGTGTGTTGCTTGTTTCCACAACAGTGGCTCACTTCACTTGTAAGCGTGTATTTTATCGAGGGACTTCAGGTGAGGCATGAGCTACGCATCCGAATCCTTACTGCGGAATCACTTCATTCTGCACACTACAGTAAAGAACCGCCACATGCGCATTCCGCTGGATCAAATATCCGACGGTTAAAAATGAACAAGTGCTTACTCATCGAGGGTATGGCGATCGATACCCTTAATTACGTGACGTAATTGTTGTGGAATTGGATGTTTCTGTGTAGGGTAACGCCTGACTCATGAACTTTCCTACACAGACCCAGAGCTTCTGAAGTCGGCAAAGAAGCGCATTGGTAAGATATGCAAATATAATAACTATTTGACAACGTTATTTCAAATATTTCTCCGAACATATCACGTTGACGACAATGTTTGGAGTCCTTCTTACGTTGCACTTTGTATTGCATTTGTGTAACTACGTAAGCGTGATATATTTGAAATATCCGACTTATTATTTCCTTGTTCGTTACATAACAATAAATAGTAATTAGTCTGTTTTATGTCGTCCTTTTTGTGCTATTTTGTCGCCCAGAATCATGAGATTTTAGCAGGCAGTGGTTTTTATTTAAGTGAATTGCATTGAATTAATATTGCGTTTATTTTGTCCAACAGAAGCAAAGCTGAATGACTTTCAGGTTCTTTTGAAGGACACAGGTAAACACCTCTGCAGCATACTTTTTACCAATCTCGCACCATACTACGAATTTTTTTGTGAAAGAAACCGTTTTAGTACCGACTATAAAGCGATTGGGCCGCAGAAAACATCCTCCAAGAATCTTATTTTGATCTATGAAAGTTTGCTGAAATTTTTCTTCATCAAAATAACAATTGCATTTCTTCACCAGTTGTATTTTCCGGGGAACTCACTTGCTTCAAATGCAACAAAATGACATCTTGGGAAGCTCAACATTGCACTCACTTTATAGCATTGATATTTGAGTTGATAGCGTGCTTCCTAGGTGCCCAAAGTCTTTCTAATACTGACAGGTTTAATGGTTTTCAATGACGCTCAGGAAATGTCTAATTAGAACCACATTATTATTTTCATTATCAAGACATTAATTAACAGCCGACTGAATGTTACGATTAGTCCCGTATAATATGCCTCCCTGTCTATAAGTCACCTGCACAAACCGCAGTAGTGTTCCTTTCGAGGCTTTTTTTTTTTTAAGAATTATTTTAGGCTTTAAAAGAAGCACCCTATATAAAAGAAAGAAAAGCATTCGTGCACGCACAAGTTAAAACAAAAAATCTAAATCAGGCATTAATACATGCAACCAGCATAGAAATCATGAATTCGTGGCATATCGTCGAGCGGTATGCTCTTTAAATACTTCGCCAAGTGAGACACATTCGTTACAACGACGGTTTCATCGGGACTTGCAAGAAGCGAAATTCTGCAGGCGAGCTGAGCATGACGTTTCACGTTGCACAGTGCCACGACGAAGTCTGTTCCTTTTAGGCCTAAACATACCATCAGCCCAATCAGTGGCCGAGCTCCCTCCTTGGATTTCAGCTCTCTCTCCCAAGTTCTTTGAGGGAGATCGGACGCTCCAGATCTTCTAGAGTGTACCACAATACTCTACCTTAGTGTTGCCAAACTATTTGTCTTCTGAATAGTCTACACCTAGCTGGTCTACAATAGAGGGCGGCTACTCAATACCGCCACAAGAAAGTGCCTCTCGATAAAGAATTATTTTACTTCTTCACAGAGGAAGGTGGTCGATATACAGCGGAGCTTCATGAAGGTGAGAAAGTCATTTCCGCTCTCTACGGAGTACGTACTAGACGCGCCAAAAACGGGGTCAAAGTAAAGATTAAGGGCTACGGGCAGTACCACTTAGTCACTCATATATTAGAGCCACTCATATCTTAAGAAACGCAGAGTGTGCCTTGTAATGTTCACGCTCTTTTACTTCCTGATAGGTTCGTTGGCGGTCTCATATGATGCTGCAACCGCATTGGCTGCGAAGTCTTAATAAGATGTGGGGACTCGCCACGCGCTGTATTTCTTCACATCAGAACAGAATATGCAGCGTACGTTCTTTCATGTCTTCGCAACATCGGCGTACTCTATAGCTTCACTGCTAATCATAACAAAATCGAGAAACAGTAAAAATAGTGTAAAATCTATTTAATGTGGACCACTTAACCAATTACTGATTAATCTCCCGAATCTGCAATAGTATTAAAGCTATATTTAAAGTGTTTCACATTAAGCAGGACAACATAGGATAAATTTACGTTGTACGTTTCCACTAATATATTTTGATAACCCACATGGAGTTTGAGAAGAGCTTTTTGGAAGAGTGGGACGGATTTGGATATTGATAAGTCATGAAAAGCGTTTTAAAAACAAACATGTGCCTAGTAATATTAGTTCTGGAAGTAGCGCCCCCAACTCCGCAAGTAAACGATTAATTCGAAATTTAAATTGATCGCAGGTCTGTTTGTCTGTTTGGCTTCCATGTCTTTTTTATTTATCGTAAGGTGATTGAGTTCTTCATCAACAAAAAATTCTAAAAGCGCTGAGATTCAAGGAGAGGTTGTTTAATACCCCCACCTTTATATTAATCAACAATTGCACTTACAATGCACTCTTATAACTCACAAGTCAATAAACACCGCGTCATTTAATGTAAGAGTGGTTTTGTTGTTGTCTGTTTTTTTTTTTTTTGACAAATTATAATTATTTTTTTCAGGCGACGCCCATTCAGCGACTTTATCTGGTAAGTGAGATAGCTCACGTATTAATCAATCAGTCAATCAATGTTCATTATGCCCACGAACAGCCTGCAGGTTTTGGAAAAGGTGCGTGAAGCGAGAGAGAAAAATATTACAAACACGTAATCATTATCAGGGTTTATTACAGATAATAATAATAATAATAATAATAATAATAATAATAATAATAAATCGAAGCCGAAGATTATGAGCAACCATGCACTCCTTCTTAGTAATACTCGTGTAACCTAATACGCAAATGTTCCGCGGTACGAGCGTGACGTTAAATCTAAGTTCCAGTGTAGCCGTCCCTTCGAGCTAGCAGTTTCAGGTTCGCGGTGAACTCCCAAAGAAAAGAATTGAAATCAGATACCCACAAAGCTATATTAGCCTTTAATGGTCTCCGGTTGTGAGCGGTCGCACTTATGTGAACCAGCAATCAGTTCAGACTACTTTCTATCCAAAGTCACTCATTACGTCGCCCAACCTTCTTTTTGTTCAGAACATCGCTTTAAAAACCTCTAAATGGCGTTCCAGATATAACTCGTAATTCCGTAGTTCAATTGGCATTAACTTCCCGGTTTACATAAAGAAATAGGAGCACAAAGACGGCTTAAGAAATATTGCAAACCTCATCACGTCATAGAGCTACGTAGAATCCAAGAGTCGCCCTTCCAGACTTATCGCAACTCCCAGGGTGTCGCGTCTCAAATCACAAATTATTTTAATTTATCATTTAAACCGAGTTCTATAAACCGCCCCCCAAGAAACTATAAGAGGGAAAGGGGGGGCCAATAAAAGTTGGCACTTTGAACATATTCATATGAGATTTAGTTCCTTCCTATTGGGATTCTGCTTGAAGCAGCTTTAATATTTGCCCCGTGGTCGTATTGCGTGTGAGCCGTCTGACCCGTGAACGGCTGACCGTCCCAGGTAGCGCGGACCTACAACTTGTACAAGGGTGGATAGCGAAGCATAAAGTCCTACAACCTCGTGATATGTAACAAGTTAAAAACTACTTTTCAAAATGGATTTCATACCTCATTACTCTAATTTTGGTTTTCAGATGCGGAGAAACACGTTCAACAGAAATACGCAGCGTTCATTGATCTCTTGAAGTCAGGAGGTAACCACTAACATTCCATATCATAATTTCGAAAATTTCTAAATCGGAATTTTGGAAAATTCGCACGCATGAACTCCGGTTCAACCGTTATATATCTATACAAGAATGCTCGAAAGAAAAATTCAATAACGAGTTTTAGAATATCGTACCCAAAAGTGTTCAGTGTGCAAAAAAATAACGTCGTCGCCATGCGCCAATTTAAAACGCGGATCGGGCTCGGCGCATGCGCAGTGGCCACTGCGCTATTTCTTTTCTTTTTTATTTTTTTTTTCCATGTGCTCAAGCCTGTTTCGTTTAGCGGAAAAGACGTGAAGGAGAAAAGCCGGGAGCCACAGCATGTCCAAGTGCGCAGCGAAAATTGGCATTTCCTAGCGGCCCAAATGTGAAACAGGGGAAAGGGGATTAAATGCATAAGCTTGCAGTTGGGAATAGGTTAGACTAGAGCCCCTCGATGTGATTGCGTTTGTCTTGCAAGTAGCGTCAAATTCGCCATTGCACGAGGCCCGTATCTCGCGCGGCCCTCGGAAGCAAATGGCGGCACAGCACTGAAATGAGCGGCCCTTGGATAGACCGGACTTGAAATGATATGAGTGGAGCGAGCTACAGGCTCCACTCATGCTTTCAGTTGAAGCTCAGAATGGGGAAAGTTGGCGTGGTGGCGCTGCGATCGAAGTGGCTTAGTTCGCCTGGATTTGCGGCGTAGCCAGTTGCTTTAAGTTGGCGACAGTGGGAGACTTGGCCGTTCTGGCTTAAATTGCGAGGCGAGGAATTTAATTTTTGCCACCCTGGCAACCTCGCATTGCTGCGGCAAATAAGATTTCACCGCTGAGAGTACATATCTGGTACATTATTCATCTATGCAACGAGTCTAATTAAGGACTGGTGAACTGAGCGAAGGACTGATTAAATATTTGTAGCGCAGAATGTGCTTTTTCAGCCGATTGCTAAGAACAATTATCATGGTTTCACCACCAGGCTTGACCGTTATCCTCAAGCGTTACGTTCAGTCAATACGGGCAGTACAGCCCTTTATGGGCTATATTACTTTTTTTTATTATCTTGACATCAAAAGTCACGTCAAAACTGAACGTCACGACGACGTCATCGTCAACCATTGACGTTACACGACGCCAAGATGCAGTCGTAACGCCGTCATGACGTCGCGCCGTGTCGAGGAAGACGTCGTTGTGGGCATCGACGCCCCACGCAACGTCGAACGTTGCTTTGATGTCACCTTAACCTCGTCCTGATGTTGCGTGACGTCGTCGTCAACGTCGACGCGCCGTCACGACAAAGTCTTGACGTCAGGTATACATCGTTCTTGTCAACGATGACGTCAACGTCGCGAAGTTGCCGGGATGTCGTTGTGACGTCAAGTTGCGTCACGTCGACAACGGCGTCGACGACCTTACGCTAAGCGTCTTTATGACGTCGTGTTGACGTCAAGGAAGAGGTCGCTTGGACGTCAAGTTGCGTCACGTCGACAACGTCAAAGTTCACAACGAACGCAGTCTTGATGCCGTGTTACACGACATCAATACTGCGTTCGTTGTCAACGTCGACGACGACGTTGACGTCAAGGCGCCATCGTGATACCGTATGGTGTTGTGACGACACGCCGGGTCGTAGTGACGTTATGTAGTGGCGTGACGCGTGACGTATAGGTTGTATAAAGGATATAGTCCAAGGCTCTATTGTTTCTATGACTTTGACCTGTGTGACGATCGAGTGTTGCTTCGGAACGCACCGCTTTTTTTTCATAGAAAACTTCCGATAAAATACATTTTGTGTTAAAAAGTATCTGCGCGTTTGATGAAGAGCATATGTTATAGCACTCGTTTACTTCTTGTTTACGCAAATACAAGTACGATTTTTGTTTATGCTTGTTTGTGCATAAACAAGCATCTGAAGAAAAAAAAAACCGGAGACAATGCCAGCTGGAGCTAAGAATTTACCAAAATCAATGATAATCCCAAATAGCATTCGAAGTATCTCCAAAATTGCCTTTGAAGTTCAGAAAAATCAACAGCAACGCAGGGCAAAGCGGAACTTGTTTGCAAACAACTTCCCTCGTAGAGTCCTCTACTCATTTTTCCACATGAGGAGCTTCAGTAATATCCCTCCGGTGGACCCACTCAATCCTTTCTAGTTCTACCTTGGAAACGAATTGCGGCAAAGCACCGGCTCGTGGCACATGTGTTGCTTGTTTCCACAGCAATAGCTGTCGTTACTTGTAAGCTTGTATTTTATCGAGGAACTTCAGGTTAAACGTGACCTACGCTTCCTATCCATACTGCGGAATCACTACATCTTGCGGACTACAGTAAAAGAGCGCCACAAGAGCACTCCGGTGGATCCAATGTCCGACGATTAAAAATGAAAATGAACAAATGCTTATTCTTCGAGGGTATCGCGATTATTGCCCTTAGTTACATGAAGTAATTGTTGTGGAATTGAATGTACCTCTTTAGCGTAACGCCTGACACTTGCATTTTCCTACACAGACCCAGAGCTTGTAAAGTCGGCAAAGAAGCGCATTGGTGAGATTAACAAATATAATTACCATTTGACAACACTATTTCAAATATTTCTTCTAACATATCACGTTGACGAGAGTGTTTGGAGTCCTTCTTAACTTGCACTAAGAAGTGAATTTGTGTAACTATGTCAGCGTGATATATTTGAAATATTCGATTTATTATTTCCTTGTTCATTACTTAAGATTAAATATTAATTACATCCTTTTCACGTCGTCTTTTTTGTGCTATTTTGTCACCCAGCATCGTGAGATCTTAGCAGGCAGTGATTTTTTTTTTATGTGCGTTGCATTTAATTAATATTGCGTTTATTTTGTCCAACAGGAGCAAAGCTGAACGACTTCATGGTTCTTTTGAAGGACACGGGTAAAAAACCTCTGCCGGATACTTTTTCCCAATCTCGCACCCTACTACGAAATTTTTGTGAAAGAAACCGTTTCCGTACCGACCATAAAGCAATTGGGCCGCAGAAACCATCCTCCAAGCATCTTATTTTGAAATATGAAAGCTTGCTGAAATGTTTCTTCATCGAAATCAGACTTCCGTTTCTTCACCTGTTATTTTATTTTCCGGGGAAATTTATTCACCGCAACTTCTAGTATTATTAATGTGAATTCACTTTCTTCAAACGTAAAATTGACATTTTGGGAGGTTCACGCAATGCACTCCCTTTATAGCATTGATATATGAGTTAGAGCAATCACATTGACCGGCAGTAAAAGGCGCCATTCTTTTAAGTGCAAACAAACTTGGACGCATGAGCCTTCAGTCAATATCAATCAAGCTTTCCTTGTACCTTCTCCATTTTTCAAAACAGAAAGCAAGCAAATAGCTTCACGAAGCCATCCTCAAGGCCCGGGCGGATCCGCCTGAAGATATTTCTTGTTTCCGGCTCTGTTCGGCGGATTTCCCTTTGAAGGATCTTCAGCGCGTGCCTGTCATTCAATAAACTAACAGCTATGTTCGGAAACTTCGTTGATTTTCGTCAGTATGGTTAATTATATCAGTCTTCTGCATCACACATGAGTGTATAACAACTCAGCAAATATTTATGTAGTTTAGACCTTGAAGGTTGGTTGGCACCAGTGTTGTAGGCGCAGCAAAATAAAAGTAACGAAACCGACCGATTTTACCTTAAAATAAAAGGTACGCCTGACCCATAAAAGCAGCACACGTTACTTTCGCGTCATTTTTGTATTTATGAATAAAATGTTTGGCTGTTTTTTTGATTACGGGAACGAATCACCGATATAATTTAAGAAACTTTGTGTTCATGCAGAGACTTAACCATGTCTATTTTGCGGTTCCACCCGAATACTCACGAGGAAAGACGAAGCTAGCAAGACGAAAATTTTGAAGTGTAATTTATGGCAGTGTAACAAATAACGTAACTACGTCATTCAGTAATCAAAATATTCAACGTAAGTAAATTATCCCTCACTGATTTGACAAAGTAACCAGTACGTTACTGCGTTACCGAAAAACCGTTAACACCAAGAATGGTTCACACGCTTGCGTTTGGTTGCAACCGAGCGCATTGTGCAGCGTAGTGATCCCTTGTGAGCGCTTATTACGAGAGAACACAGTGGCGTCATCTATCAGCGAGCCATGAAACTCTCGCGATTTACGGATGTTCTGACACAGAACGTGTTTTGTGAGTCGTTCTCTATGAGAAAATCGTCATGAACGAGTGTCATGAACGAGCGTCACCAAGACGCTCGTTCTGACAAGACTAGCACGCACACACTTTTCTCCAGAGGTGACACCGACAGTGTATATCACATTGTTCCTTTTGCTAGTTTGTCGTGTGGTTCAGATTAACGGCCTCGGTGGCTCTGAAGAAAAACGCCGCCCTACAGATTTTTAGTTGGAGGGTTGGAACCCCGGCTTAGGTGCCCGTAATCTGACGCAGGCTTATTAGGAAGAGGGCACCGTGTAACCGAGGTTTCGGTTGCATGTCATAAGATCTTTGTGAAGTAGAAATTAATCATATGTGCTCCGCTGTGGTATGCCAGATGCAGTCTTGTGTCCGTTACCGAAAATAAGTAACGAAGTAGCGTTACTCGTTACCGTAGAAAAAAGCTAACGCGTTACAGAGCTCCGTTACCATTTTGCAAATGTAACGAAATACCGGTGTCGTTACTTCCCATGACTAACGGACGTTACTTTTACGTTAATTTGTCGTTACTTTGTGTTTCACAGTTAGTATATGACAGATGTTATCATATGACTGTATAGCGTCCCAATCACAAACGTCGCCACAAGTTTGTCGAACCGTTCTTGAGAAACGGGAACATGATGCATACGGTCGATCATCATCGAATTCAGCAAGGGTGCGTCGGGAAAGTGGGTTGTAGTCTCGGTCTTTCGTTTCTTTGAAAGCACCTAGAACTCTGATAGATTCTGCGAATAGAGGAACTGGCTGAAAATAACAAAAAAAAATTAGGACTGAAAGCATCGCTGTTAATTTGTAGTTATCAGTGGTGTAGTACAACGAAATATTAACTAAAAATATTACATCACGAATTAGGACAAAAACTGTCTAAATAAATCGCAAACTTAAACAAATATTAAATAGGCGTGTTTATATATAGCTTCCATGATTTATTTACCCTCCTGAAATATACAAGTAAACTCAATTCAGCCGGTTTCGAAGAGTTTTCACTAGCTTACATTAATGAGCACTGTGAGATATAGCTGGAAAACTATGCGACTAACAAAACGATCTCTAAAGAAAGGTGTGTTATTTTGGCTAACAAAACTTAACCTCGACATTTTTACGTAAAAAAAGTAAGTGCAATTGAAGAATAACTTACCTTAATGTGTTTTTTTTTTTTTCATATTAGCGTTCGACGTCCCTGGTGTGCTCAGCAGCTCGAGTTTCGGCATACAGACTAGACACGCAAACAGCAAATTGTTTGACTTCGTTTACCTCAGTTCAAACACCGTGGTTCAAACATAGCACTTAGCCCGGGCCATGGTAACGGAGCTTCGGTGGCCGTTGCCATCTTGCACGAAAAGTGAGTGGGAGATGGCAGTAGAAGGGGCATTTATAACAAGCATTCTAAAACGGTATTGTTGGTTAGAGGCAGACGTTACATGAGAGAAACAACTGTTAAGTACACGGACTGCTCACAAACAACGCACCTCATAGCCACGCCGGTTTTAGTCACGGTCCGGTTTAGGCTACACAAGCAACAAAAAGAGGACCGATCGCTTATTATAACCAATAATTATAACCGAAGATGATTATGGGTGATTATAAACGAAGTATAGCGCCGGCCATACTTTGGTTATAATCACATGCGTACTCGTAGTATCTTTACATGTGGATATGACTAAAAAAAAGTGGCGTGCGTTTATAAGCTCTTTAACCTAAGTTTCTCTTTCACGGCCAAACACCTTTTTTTCTTTTTTTCACGCCGGCAGCAGCAGCAAAGTAAGGGCGAAGCAGACGAAAGCCATCACTATCACTGCTACGAATGTGTCTCTCTAGAAGGATGGTACAGTAGCCTTCACGCACAACTAGGAACTGCGAGAAGGAAAAGGCGGGCGCAGCGTCCAGCAATATATAATTCGGTATTTGAATGCCAGGGAGTTGGGGGCATTCTTTCTTGTGGAAGACTACGCTATTTATGTCTGACGAACTGCGATACAAAGAAGGTGCCGTCCGTGGTGGTGATGAAGTCTTTCGTCTAATCTTTGAGGCGCTATGAGAGAAAGGACGCCCAGAGGATTTGGTGAGAGGTGACCATCTGAACGAGTTACGGGAGTCATTCTCCGGTGAGAGACCGCAACTTTGTACCACGGCGGCAGGGATGCTAAAAGATAGTGACGTCCTTCTGGTGACAATCGCCGTTCAATGCTGCGATAACCTTGCTTCTTGTTTTGGCTCAAAACGTAGGAACGTCAACGCTTCCAAACTTAGAGTTTATCCTTTCGGTTGTTGACAGAACGATAATTTATTTGTTTTTGAGAGAAGGATGAGACCAGCTAGAGTAGTTAGGGACGCGGAGGAATAATCCTTTGAGCGGCAGCAGACTATAGCCATCTGAACGGACGTCTCTTTCCAGAGAGACGGCTGCTCCCTCAGGTTACGGCGACTGCGACTTTAGCAGCTACTCTAGAAAGACTGCACCAAGGACGCTTAGTGGATCCGCGCGGCGAAAATCTCGCGCCTTTTGGGCCCGGTTGTAGGAACTCTTCCGAAAGAGTTTGAAATGACTCCGTTTATACATAGCTTTGTTGTACAGAATAAAAATTATTCTGTTTTCAAAACAATCATGCGGCCATTTTTAATCAAAAGTAACGTGTAACGACTAACGTAATTCGATAGCTGATACCGCAAAATACTAACGACCTTCCTTTACTCGTTAGTCACTTGGAATTGTAACGAGTACGTTAGTGCATTAGTCAAAAAAGTAGCGCGTTACCAGTAACGTCGTTACTAGTAACGCGTTAGTTCCGACACTGCTCGTAACGGATACTATGTAGCTTTATTCACATTATAAAAGTGTCATTTATTTAGTTAATGTTTTTTTCTTATTACTGAGCGATGTTTAAGTTAGCAAAAATTGAGGCCCAGGTCTATGTTGTACAGCATCATATGTGAATACAAGCTATCAACTCGAGCGAAAATAACAACAATCGTATTTATTTCAGAGCAACAACACTCGGTTACTGCTTTCTTTTGATTATTCATAACCAGTTTGTTCCTAATCCAATACGTGTTCTTCGTTCTCGAACTCCATGCTTCGTTCTTGTCATCTGTTTTGTTTGTTTTGGCATATATTAGCATCCTTTTGGTACTTTGTCAAGCTGATTCACTCTGCGTGCTTCATGGCATTGACTATACGCATAAATACGAGCCCTGTAATAGCAGTCTGCAACGTCAACACGTATTATACATGTGTATTGGGCTATTTTAGCGCAGTGTTCGACGCCATGAATTCTAAACAAAACGCTCTAACTGGCACATATTTCAGTACATCCGATTGTAAAGCGTTCCAAACTTTTTATTCTGTTACAACACTAAGCAATATTTGCTCTTATAATAGAGCGCAAAGAAAAAACGCATTTGCGTTTTCCCATGGGAATGCTTTACCGGAAGTCAAATTTAGACTGGTTGCTGTCTGCTTCAAAATGCAACAGCACACTAGCGCTACCTGAGCCTCTAGCGTTTATTGTAATAACTCTATGGGTTGCTGCACGTAAAGTCCCTCGATTAACACTTTGCTAAGTAGAGACAGCGATTGATGTTCCGACGCGCTCTCCCATTGGTCTGTTCCCGCGTTCCGTTTCCGGTTAGGAAGAGCATGGCGGATCTGACTCGACCTCGCTCTCGAGTAACGGTTTGGTGCCTTGGCATTCAAAAGCCTACCCGCGCCCAGCGTTGCTCTATCTGGATTGTCACGTGACATGACCCGCGGAAGTAACTTGGAAGGTTTCGAACACAGCCATGGTGGGCGAGTTAGAAAGAACCTGACGGACGACAGGAGTGAGGGGAGGAGGGCGGGGAGGAGGACTTGTCGCTACCTCGCATAGCGTTATCTAGAGACGTTAGTTGTACGCTCTTGTTGATTCGGTTCTCTACTGGTTCAAAAGGAGGACATCATCAACAATAAAAAATGTGGTCAAAATTCTTAACTTCCTTCACCTATTGTGTTCAAATACATCAGATCTCTTCTTTATTTTATTTTTAATGCATTCCTATACTTCGTTTCACCTTATGTGCGAGCGAAGGCAAAGCTAGAAGCGCGAGCGCGAAAGTTCCGTGCGTTCAGGCTTTGCTCGAGCGCGCGAGCCGGGGAGAAACTCAAAAAGCGCTGGTCTCGCGCTTCTAGCTTTGCCTTCGCTCGCAGATAATGTGAAAGGGCGCTTGGCAGGTTCCATTTTCAGTGTTCGTGCGTATGGCACGTGATTTGCTCGCTTTCCGAAGCGACGAACGTGCGCGTTCTGGACTGTGATTTAACACGTGTGGACTGTGATTTTTGTAAACAGTGGAAACGTCTATAGAATCCTACTCACTCGTTGGAGCGAACGCGATGCAAATAAAAAAAATGGCCAGAAATGCTTTGCAGGCGCCCTTTAAAGATCCCACGCTAGCAATCATACTGATTCATTGACCAGATTTGGGAGCAGTATTGCCATACAAGGGCAGATCGACCCCATACTGCCGAAACAATGAGCGCCAAATTTGCTTTTATGTTTCATTTTGTTCGTTTGTTTGTTTTTTGTTTTGTTTTTTTTTTTGTTTTTTTTGGCGCGGAACAAATGCGTACATACACATGGGCACCACCAATAGCACATAATAAGAGTGCCTATCATAGGCATCGCTTGGTACTTGAAACTGAATATTCATGCCGCCAATATCGTACGTCATTAACACTGGGTATGCATCGGTTTATTGAGCAAACATGTCTATAGTCGGTGACAGGTTAAAAGTTCAAGGGAAACCCCTCCCACCTCGTTTTACTTTAGCAGAGCCAACGCTGGAGAGGAGGTCGACTCCTCTCCAGCTTTCGCTCTGCTAAAGTGGAAAGGGGTGGGAGGAGATTCCCCTGAACTCTTAATCTGTCACCTACCGTAATAACCTTGGAGCCGGTCAAACCTGCTGTCGCTAATCGATCTAACCTACATACATCGATGTCCAAACTTAATCTACGATAGGTTTCTTGAGGTGTCCGTGATATTGGAGCCGGACGCTTGCTTCTGACGAGAGGCACCTCTGAAAACAAGCAGAACCGTCGACAACAGGTACAAGCAGAAGAGTAGCAGCGCGATTCCCACGGACGCCACCACAAGCATCCTGGTGCAGCACCGACCAGAAGCCTCCATGGGCAGCTCTGGATCGGGCGCGGACGTGGTTCCAACCGTGGGGTACTCCACGACGTTGTGGCCTTGACGTGCGTCCGGTGAAGTCCCGACGTTCCCAGAATCGTCCGCCACGTTCTCTTGGACTAATCCAGGAGCCGGCACAACGGCTGAAATTGGTTTTGCGCCCACCGTACCAGATGCGCTAGGGACACTCGCGGATTGATTCTTCATTGCCACGTTCTCCTCGTGTTCTTTGTTCAGTGAGACTTGTCCAGGAACGGGCACGACGGGCACCAGAGGCTCGATTGGCTGCGACGTCATCGACGCGACGGCTTGCTTCTCCATCTCGTTGGGCTGAGGATGGCAACTAGGACAATCGGGCTATGGTCCGCGGATGACCTCTTAGCTGTGGTCACGCTTGAGGCACTGCGCGTGGCCTGTCGCTGTCGCACCGCTGGCGTTTCAGAAGATTGAGAGGGCCCTTGCCAGGATTGGAGGCTTGATATGTGGCGTACAACAAAGTCAGAGGTGAGAAAGGAAGCGGGCATGAGAACGCTGGCACTTTCTTCTTCGTCTTCTTCCGCGGCATTCCCGAATCCCTGAATGCACTATGGATGAGAAACCGCTCCTCAAAAAAACGTAGAGCGAAAGCTCGCGCATACCCCGACCTGTCTATTTCGATTTGGACATATTTCAGACCTATTACTTTTTGCTAAGGCTATGCAGCATATAAACGATAGTCTGAAAGACACCGTTTGAACGTTGGTGACCGCGGTACACGCGCTTCGTATGCGGCGTGCCAAGCAACTCTGAATTGGTTGCCATGCGGCATGAAGCTCGGATGTTGTGCATGATGACTCGCACTCGAATCTGTCTGCTGCAGACGTTTCTACGCCTTGTTGCTTTCTTAACGTTTCTACACTTTGTCGTTTTTTTTTTTTAAAGACGTTTCTACACTTTGTCGTTTTTTTTTTTTAAAGACGTTTCTACACTTTGTCGTTTTTTTTTTTTAAAGACGTTTCTACACTTTGTCGTTTTCTTTTAAGGCGTTTCTACACTTTGTCGTTTTTTTTTTTTAAAGACGTTTCTACACTTTGTCGTTTTTTTTTTTTAAAGACGTTTCTACACTTTGTCGTTTTTTTTTTTTTTAAAGACGTTTCTACACTTTGTCGTTTTCTTTTAAGGCGTTTCTACACTTTGTCGTTTTTTTTTTTAAAGACGTTTCTACACTTTGTCGTTTTTTTTTAAAGACGTTTCTACACTTTGTCGTTTTCTTTTAAGGCGTTTCTACACTTTGTCGTTTTTTTTTTTTTGAAGACGTTTCTACACTTTGTCGTTTTCTTTTAAGGCGTTTTCTACACTTTGTCGTTTTTTTTTTTTTTTAAGACGTTTCTACACTTTGTCGTTTTTTTTTTTTTTAAAGACGTTTTCTACACTTTGTCGTTTTCTTTTAAGGCGTTTCTACACTTGTCGTTTTTTTTTTTAAAGACGTTTCTACACTTTGTCGTTTTTTTTTTTTAAAGACGTTTCTACACTTTGTCGTTTTCTTTTAAGGCGTTTCTACACTTTGTCGTTTTTTTTTTTTTTTAAAGACGTTTCTACACTTTGTCGTTTTTTTTTTTTTAAAGACGTTTCTACACTTTGTCGTTTTCTTTTAAGGCGTTTCTACACTTTGTCGTTTTTTTTTTTTAAAGACGTTTCTACACTTTGTCGTTTTTTTTTTAAAGACGTTTCTACACTTTGTCGTTTTCTTTTAAGGCGTTTTCTACACTTTGTCGTTTTTTTTTTTTTTTAAAGACGTTTCTAGCACTTTGTCGTTTTTTTTTTTTTTAAAGACTTTCTACACTTTGTCGTTTTTCTTTTAAGGCGTTTCTACACTTTGTCGTTTTTTTTTTTTAAAGACGTTTCTACACTTTGTCGTTTTTTTTTTTTAAAGACGTTTCTACACTTTGTCGTTTTTTTTTTTTTAAAGACGTTTCTACACTTTGTCGTTTTCTTTAAGGCGTTTCTACACTTTGTCGTTTTTTTTTTTTAAAGACGTTTCTACACTTTGTCGTTTTTTTTTAAAGACGTTTTCTACACTTTGTCGTTTTCTTTTAAGGCGTTTCTACACTTTGTCGTTTTTTTTTTTTAAAGACGTTTCTACACTTTGTCGTTTTTTTTTTTTAAAGACGTTTCTACACTTTGTCGTTTTCTTTTAAGGCGTTTCTACACTTTGTCGTTTTTTTTTTTTAAAGACGTTTCTACACTTTGTCGTTTTTTTTTTTTAAAGACGTTTCTACACTTTGTCGTTTTTTTTTTTTTAAAGACGTTTCTACACTTTGTCGTTTTCTTTTAAGGCGTTTCTACACTTTGTCGTTTTCTTTTAAGACGTTTCTACACTTTGTCGTTTTCTTTTAAGACGTTTGTACACTTCGTAACGCGGTTGTATAAGGATTCAGTACATTTGCACGCGCATTTGATAACATCAAATGCGCGTGCAATTGTACTAGATCTGTATACAACCGCGTTCGCAACCGCTTCGCGAACGCGGATCCGCTTCCAGTGTGAATGGGGGGTTGATTTGCCGCACTCTTCCAGTAGGGCTCCTAAAACGTTCAAAGCGACTTGCTTCGCTTCTTTAGGATAATATAAAGGCTTAGTGTGGTACCACGTCGATGTCTCGGCAGCTGCCATTTTTTTTTTTTTTTTTTGTGGGGGGGGGGGGGGAGGGGGGATCGAAGCACCTCCTGAAAATTTATCTCCGCTTCGTCTGAATCGAAGCCTAAAGCAAATTTTGAGTTTTATTATGAAATATATTCAAACATTTTCCGTGACACAACAGACTACTCTTTTTAGAAAACATATCTTCGCGATTACAAACAGATTTATGGTGTCAAATGAATGCATTGGAAAGTCGCTCCAGCCCCCGCGCAGCAGCACGATACAAATGCTCGGCATAGTTCATTTTTAGGCTGCCCGCTCGAACCGCAAGCCAGCCCACCCGTGACGTCACGGCAATGAAAAGCGCGGGTATATTCGAATCTTCGTTTTGGCGTCATTTTCATTTGCCGATTTCATAATAACTATTCTGAATTTCGCGATACTAAATAGCATACCGGAAAGAGTAAAGGACGGTGATTTCGAAAATATAGTTAGTTGGGGTTGCTCAAAAAATCGCCGGAGTTCCCCTTTAACCTCTCCTTTTTTTTTATAATATCATGTGTGTGACTTTCTGTAAGATCGCTTTCTTGCGCGTTGACCTAGTAGATGGTAGATCCTTTTTCTGCGTTCCACATTATTTTTGAAAGATTGCCGACGCCTCTGCATTAGAGCCGATCTGTTCCTTTGCTACAAAAGAAGTAAGCCTCTGTTATACCCGGACCAACAAATCAAACTCCTGAAGGCCTCCAGCCACGTGGACCCTTTCAATCTGGGTCCTACCAAGCTGCTTCCGGATTTTCCATCATGGAAAACTCCGATGGAGAGCCTTCATCAAATGAAAGACAAAAATCAGGCCCCTCAACGGCGGCATTAGCGAAAGATCAAGCCGGCCAGCCAGGCCAACAGAGAACATCAGGTCAAGCGGTCAAGGGTGTCAAGCGACGCAAAGGAGAAAATGATGACGAACCTGACGATGACGACCAAGAGGAGAATATAGGAGCGTCTGAAGCAACATCAGACTCTACCATGTACGTCGACGAGGAGAAAAGTGACCTGGAGGGATTCATACTCGTTACACACCGACGTCACCGAACAACCGGTGTGCCAGTTTGACTGACGCCAGTCAACGATGGCCAACGACTCCAGAAACAGAATCCGCTCAAACTAAGCGAAGAAATAGCGGCAGCGGCAGACGCCCCTCTTGTGAGACATCATTTCACTGGTCGGGAGGTCTCCTTGTAGATATTGCAGACGCTGCTACCGTGAACAAGCTGCTGAAGGTTCGTTCTCTCTATGGAGTTGCGGTCCAAGCAACCATACCGAAGACCTACATGCGGAACAACGGCCTGGTGACAGGGGTACCGGATTGGTACTCAGACAGCGAGCTAACGGAATTCCTGGAACCGGCTGGTGTGATCGCAGCCCGCCGACTCTACCAACGTCGCGCAAAGGTTGGCGAAGCGGCTAAACCGACTGACCGAGTTGTTCTAACTTTCCGGCCAAACACAAAGCGCCCAGTGAGAGTGAGCCCTGGGTTCACCATACATGAGGTCTGCGATTATGTTGAATCCCCCTCCCGATGTTTCAACTGCCAGGCACTCGGACACATAGCCAAATACTGCAAGAACGCTGTCAAATGCAAAAAGTGCGCAGGACAACACGCAACCAAAGAATGCAAGGGAGAAGACCCCGTGAAGTGTGCAAACCGCGGTGGGGACCATCCTGCCAGCTACGTCAACTGCAAAGTGCGCCTCGGAGCACTCGCAAGAAGCAAGGCTTTTGTCAATGGACCACGACAGGCTTTGAAGCCAGTGGAGACCGTGGAGGTCAACGATACGGCCGCATCGCAAAAATCACCTGTTGCAACGGTTGCCATATCAAAACCTACAGACAGCCAAACAACATCTGGCATGAAACCACAGGAGGGGCGACGAAAATATAGGAAAACGAACAGCGCCAGTAAGAATCGAACAGGGAAACAGACGCAACTCGAGGAGGAGTTTCCTCCCTTACCACCCAGAGAATCGCAAGTCCCCAACGTGTCCCAAGCTCACCTGGCTCCTTCGTCGACGGGTAGACGCCTCTACAGTAGAGCGACAGAAAATGTCCCACCACCACCACCAAAGAGAGAAACTGATCTGCCTGGGGTATCAAATGTCAACGACATAGTAAGTTTACTTTTCTCTGCCTTACGAGGCTTCCTTGCCCAACTACCTCCAGGCCATCTCAAGATGGTACTACAAGGAATCATGGTTTTCGAAGTGACGATTACTGATATGATCCGAAACTGGATGTAGTTATGGCCCAGGATCCAAAACATCAATCAACAATGCCCCCTAACCAAAGACATGTGCCATTAATAATGCAGTGGAACTATGCGAGCCTCCCAGTAAGATTGGCGGCACTGTCCTTATATTATATTTACAAACTAATCAAATACCAATCTTAGCATTTAGTGAAGCAGGACTACCAAATAATGATCCGGATACACATGCTACAAAAATCCCACAATGAAAGGTTTTCCCAACGGATCTGCGGCGTTATTTATACGAAAAAGCTTCCCCAACATAAGATTGACACAAGTGACCTGTGCACAGAACATCTCGAACTGATAGCAGCGCATGTAGTCGTAGGTGGACATCCACTATGCATCGGCTCGGCCTATGTGCGTCCGGGGAAGGGCAAGGCTACTGTTGCGAGTGCGGTTGCCGAACTCTGCAAACGCTGCCCAGATCCTATTGTGTTATGCGGTGACTGGAACGCCCATCACAGCCTCTGGGGGAGTGCAAAAGATGATGCTAGAGGGAAAGCACTGGCTCATGCTTCTGAGGATTGTGATTTGGCTATAGCAAATGACGGAAGTCCGACATTTTTTAGATCACCTGCCACCTACAGTGCAATAGACATCACGGCATACTCATCAGACCTCAGCATACAATGGAGAACCTTTCCAGATACAATGGGCAGTGACCACTTTCCCATATTTATAGAGTTAGCAGGTGTTTGCTCAACACAACAACGTATTGAACACTTTATTCACTGCGACAATTACAGAAAAAATCTCACAGTATCACCGGAACCCCTAGACCAGGCGAAGGTGACTAGTGCTGAAAGAGCCACAATCAGAATGCGCCTTCCAAGCCACTATCCCGAGCCCGACTTTACACTATTTAAGCTTTTTGCGCAACGAAGACAAGTAGAAAGAAAACTTCAGCGAATTTATACACGTGAAGTAAAAACCCTACTAAATAGAATAAATGCAATCATTCGTCGATATGCAAAAAAGACCAAGCGTAAGCAGTGGGATGACAGTACAGCGTCGGCCGATGCTAACAAGCCTGGAACCCACATTTGGCGAATTTTGAACTGCTTCACGGGGAAGAACGAGACGCAGACATCTTACGCGTCAATGGCACTTCATCTGGGCGAAAATCTACAAGACACACTGGAAAGCTTTGCGGATTATTTTTCGACACCTCAAAGTGAGGTTGGAGCGGAAAGCTATGTGGTAGACAAGAAATCACCTCTTGACGCTCTCTTCACCGCAGGCGAACTAGCCGCTGCACTAAAAATGTGTCGCAGAAAAAGTGTACCAGGTCCTGACGGGACCACAAATCATATGCTCCAAAACTTACCCGAAGGACGACTAGAGGAACTTCTGAATTCCTTCAATATCATATGGACAACGGGAAACATACCACAAACTTGGCGAACAGCATGGGTTGTTCCTATACACAAGCCGGGAAAACCGAGAACATCATCATCTTCATATCGACCTATATCGCTAACGTCATGCGTAGCGAAACTCATGGAGCGAATGATCCATTCCCGTGTCTCGTGGTGGCTTGAGAAATATCAACTATTACCCAAAGAGATGACCGGATTCAGAAGGGGCCTCTCAACAGCGGATGGTGTGATTGACCTATTGAGTGCTGTTGAGCATAATCACTACAACAAGAACTCAACTTTGGCAATATTCTTTGACATCATCAAGGCTTATGACAATGTACAGCATTCCGCAGTCCTGAGAAAGCTAACACAACATGGAATGACGGGTCGTTTACAGGTCTTCCTCAAGAATGTTTTCGCTGGACGAACGCTCCAAGTTCGGCTGGGACGAGCAGCTAGGGAGCTCGCAGCGTAAATCCCTTTGTGGCCTGCCCCAAGGAAGTGTACTATCGCCGATACTTTTTAATATCCTTTTGTCAAAGTTACCGGAAGCACTCCCCAAGTACACTCTTCCAACTAGTATGTCAATTTACGCGGATGATATTTGTATTTGGACTTCAGGCTTCAGACATCATGGTCTACGAAATGCAGCTCAAGCTGCCATTACAGCCTCGAGTAAGTACTTAGCTGAGTGCGGACTCCAGTTTTCACCAGAGAAGACGGCGTTCATTCTTTTTCCCGGAAAAGATAGAAACAGCACACGAATAGATCTTCAAGTAAACGGAACTCCGATTCGTCGTGTCCGGCAGCATCGATTTCTAGGTTTCTCCATCAATTCTCGGCTGAGTTGGCTTTCACAGGCAATGGCTACGGCAAAGTCCACAGTAGTAGTGAGAAATGCCATTAGGAGGGTGGCAGGACAGTCGTGGGGGAACTCTCCAAGGTCTATGCTACGTCTCCATTCAGCATTAGTAGTTTCCCGCATCTTATACTCCCTCCCTTATATGAAGTTATCTCGGTCCGACTCTGAACTTCTCGAACGCATCCATAGACGAGGACTTCGTACAAGCCTTGGTGTCCCCAGTTCTACCAAAAATGACCTGGTGTACATAGAGGCACAAGCTCTGCCACTGCCTCTTTTGGCAACGCAACGACTACTTCTACAGGAGCTCCGCTTGCACGAAACAGCTACTGGAAGGAGCCTGCTTCAACGACTAGCGAAAAGGACGAGTTCGCGCTTTCACATTTCTTTACAGACTCTGAAACACCTAGGGTGGCAATCAGAAGCTCGACCAAATAGTTTTGACTACCAACCTAAGCCCCCATGGAAGGCATACATCCCAAAATGCAATGAGAAGATCCCGGGCATACCAAACAAGAAAATATCTAACGAAGTGGTGCTGAAAATGACAGCGACGGAGTACATTGAAACAACATTTAAAGATTTTTTGCAAGTTTACACGGATGGCTCTGTAAATCGTCATAAAAGAAGTAGCACAGCCGCCTATAATGTCCCAGCCTATAACCTTGAGTGGAGTGGCCGTATCGACCAAATGGTGTCCTCCACGACCGCAGAAATAATAGCAATTGTGGAAGCACTCCATACTCTTAAGAGATTTACACCGCAAAAAGTAGTTGTGCTCACAGACTCTCGGGGTGCACTGCAACAGCTAAAACATTCACATGCAACATCGGAAATCGCGGTGGCTGCTCGGTCCGCGACAGAATCCCTTGAGGACTCCGGTTTTAAAATATGTTTTCAATGGATTCCCGCCCACGTTGGACTCGCCGGAAATGAAAGAGCGGACAACCTTGCTACGAACGCACACAATAAAGAGCGAACAATACACACACCTGACGATCCGAAAGCCTTCCGCATACTTGTCAAAGAACATCTTGGCTCTTTGTCGGAGGCAAAAAATATCCAACATCAACCCTGTCTTAGTGGAAGCCTACGCCGCAAGGAGGCAACTCTACTTTACAGACTTCGCACCGGAACCGCTCGCACCAGACAACTTTTACACAAATGGGGTAAGATACCTTCAGCCTCCTGGGACAGTTGTGGTTTTACAGAAGATTTAAATCGCCTACTTTGTGATTGTAATAAATTCGAGAGCCATCGAAAAGATTTCGCTCAAGAACTTAACAAACATAACTTCAAGATCAACGATATTACGGATTTAATATATCCAACTGGAAGAAGAGCTCGAAGAAAGCTAATACAGACCCTTTTCCTAAACTTCCTCCAGGCGAATGGACTACAAGCACGACTATAGAGTGAAATACTGAGTTCCATTTACACTTGAAAGACCGGAAGTGTGCGTGACTGAACCTGTGACTTACCTTCGAAACAAGACAAACACCGAGTTTTTTTGTTGTTGTTGTTGTGTGCATTGTGTGCGTGTGTGAGTGTGTTCTTTTTTTCTTCAATCATCATTTATTTCAGTTGTTTTTATTCATTTTATTATTTCATTTTCATTTCTGGGCGGGACAATGCCGGCCTAATCGGCAAGGCTAAGTCCGCCCAAATATTTTAATAAAACGTCACCTCTCTTTCTTGCGCGTTCTCACCGAATGATTCAGATGAACGAAGGAAGGAGGTTTACAAATAGGCAAGGTCAAAGCAGTTTAGAAGCATGCACCTTTCTAATCTCTTCAGGGGTATAGAAGCAAAACACGCCGCGCACCACATAACTATATTGTGCGCTACACTTAGCCTCGTGCACCCAGCAGCTTCTACAATGCTGCACGGAACTTCTGAGATGAAGTACTGGCGACGTGCGCGATCGAAAGCGTCGCTGTGGTCGGCCTGCCACGATTGGTCAGATGCTGACTATGAATGTCATCAAAGGATTTCTCATCGACGAAAATAAGAGGAATGTAAAAACTTTTTTTTGACGGTGTTGGCAGTCTTGCTTTGAGAGCGCAATGATTTCGAGCTTCCACCATGCTAATTTCAAACACCATCGAAGTTCTTTGCAAGGTAATGACTTCAAGAGAAGGAACCATAGGAGGGCGACACCAAAACATGTCGGCCCTAATGGAGGCTAACAACGAAGCAGCGTCGCTCTGCGGAAGTACGGCTCACCCACCATGCCTGTACTCTAGTCCTGACAACGCCTCCTCCATACTCTATGCCTGTCGGACGGAGGAAAATAGAATTCTTGATTGCGAATGAAATATTAAGCTTGCCGATTCGCGGTGCCCACGCACCGGGCTGGTGGTGGCGTGTCCGGCCCCTCCCCGTCTACTTCAGACGAAGACGGCGCGGAAGGGTCGTAGATATACGGGTGTAGGCCGAATCGCCCGTTTGTTACCATCGCAGAACAAGCGATGTCCTTGTACTGGCTGCAGTGTCACTGCAGCTGATTTTGCCCCCTCACTCAAAAACAAGTGGGTACGCCACTGGTCACGTATATCTTCAATAAGGTAAAAAAACGCAACTGCTCGAAACCGGAACCGAAACTGGACTGGGGAGGAAGAAGAAATGAAAGTCGAGCTATAAAGTACAAAATGCGCTACAGTCCTTCGCCGCAAGCCCCAAAGTGTTTCTAGGATATGTGGAGGACTGCTTCTGCATCCTGAAGAAGTCTCAAGTGGACAATTTTTGACACACCTCAATTCCATCGAGCCTGACATACGGTTCACCGTGGAACGGGAGAAAAACGACACCTTGCCGCTTCTCGATGTGCTTGTAAAAAGGCAGGGACAACATCTGCAGTTCTCAGTTTACCGGAAACCAACGCACACCGGAAGATACCTACAATTTGACTCCAACCACTCAACGACTCTGTAGTATATAGACCTTTTTCGCATAACCTCAAACCAGCCAGTAACTGACGTACCCTCGACCTTATGCATTTTTTTTGATTGCCCGCTGACACAGGGTATGCAACCGCCAAGGGTATGGGCGAAAAGGCTTAAAAACGGACGTCGTGCATGAGGTAGTTCCGAGTGCTCCTATTTACCGTGCTGCAATTTCCGAAAATCTATGGTTGTCTGGCTACCACTGCGTGGTAGTCGGATGGATAAATAATTTTAAAAAGCATAAGAACAATAGCAGAAAGTGTGCCATGAGCACAAGAAGCTGCAGGCGAGTGTGACTGCAATGTTATCGAGCTTCGCATTTTCGCCAAGAATCCTTATTTATGAAGTCAGTCTATTGCGAGCTTGAATCGCGAGAGATTCGTATCAGACTCAACGTCACGTTTAAGCTCACGACCACTTCGTCTACGACAAGAGGACCGATTTTAATTCCCGGTGCAGGTGGTCCAATTAGGTTATCACTGCAAGCCTCATGGTATGTGAAAGGTATGAAAAAGTCTACATGCCACTACTCAAAATTGAGCTATCAAATGTCGAGAGCTTACCTGCATAGACTACATTAAACTGCTCATATATACTTCGCTGTGGAAACTCAATCAAAACACCCCACCGTCTTCGTCGTCGTTCTCTCGAGGAGGCAAGGTGGCCTGTGAGTAGCCAGCTGGATTCAACCGGACAAGCTCCAACCAAGTTATTGCAGCCCACCATGGCCAAGTCTAGCCAAGTTCCCCCCACACCCACACCGTTGCCTACCCAGATAGCTGTGCTGCCAGAACTAGCCGGTATTTCTTTTTCTAAACCGCTAGACGGCGTCGTCGGCGCCGCAATTCTCAAGATGGCGGCGCCGTTAAAGAAAAGGTCTGCGGCAAGGGGCCCGCCGTTGAAGCTCAAAGGAATGACATCCGCCGGTTATTGGTCATGGTCTCTGAGTCTTGAGCACCCCGAGCGTGGGTGCCCGGCCCTGTTTATTCCACGCGCGGCATCGGCTTCTTTTTCAGTGCCGGCATTATGGACTATAGGCCATATGCGAAATCCTTGCCAGCTATCATCATCATGCCAGTAGGAGCCGCCATATTGGGGGGTTTATCACATATCTCCCAGTTGTGGACGAGGCGCATCTGCATTTAACTCGGGTTTCATGATATTAGGGCAGTTTATTTGTACACTCAATGAGTTGCTGGTTAGTTTCGGATAAAAGAAGAAAAGAAAGACTGCCGCCAAATTCAGGAAAAGGAATTGTCAGCAACGAGGTCGCAAGACTCGTCACTCAAGCAGTGAACTGGGCCATCCAGGTCAATGAGCGGTATTTCTCGAAGACGTCCTGTGAAGGGTTCGTACTGGACTTGCAGCAGGTGATAATATTTTAGTTCTACGACTTACACTTTGCCGGGAGTATTGTTTTTCGGGCGAAATCGTCGGTACGGGAACCCCCCAATATGGAGGAAATCTGATCATTGATCATTGTTGCGACCGAGGAGTTCCCCAGGAAGCCTCAGGCAGGGCCAGGCCAGGACAGGAACCGCAGGCCGACTCCAGGCAGGAACATCAGGAGACGGGAGGGTGTCTCACGATAAACTGTTTAATTACATATGTACAGAAGTTTCTACATCGTCCGAGAGCACACTTTGCGACCTCTCGGTTGCTCTTTTTATAGGGTCGCTGTAGGTGCTCCAGCGGTTGGCAGCCAATGGTGGCCGAACTGCCAACGAACGTCATGTTCAGGCCCCGCCCCCACTCATGCTCTCGAGCACGCACGCACATACACGCACACACTGCAGCGTCGGACGGGCTTCTCAATCCGGCGCCGGGGCCCTCTTGACCTCGAAAGCCGCGCCAGGAGCCGGTGACGAAGGGTCCGCTGTCAGCTCGTGAGACGTTGACCGTGATGGAGATGATCCCCTCATTGTGCGGCGTCGAGGCTCAGGAAAGGATTAGCGGGCTAAGCCGCAAGTGGGGCCAGACGAAAACCCGAACCGAACGTACTCGCCCGGAAGTCCCGCCGCCGGCGTCGTCCCCCGGAATCCTCTCCCGGCAGTGCAGCTGGTTCCTGGATCGACTGACCTCCACCTCGGGCCGGCGCGATTAAAGCCAGAGAGAAGAGCTCAGCTCAGCTCCGCTCCCAGGTGTGGCGGCGTCAACACGGCGCCGGGCGACGCGTTCTGTCCACAACGGCTCAGACAGCCGGGCGCCGACGTTCAATGGGAAGGCCAAACCCCGCCGGGTGGACAAGAAGGGGGGCGAAGGAAAAGACGTGGCCTTGGTCAAGGCCCATCGCAACAACACCTCCGCCGCCACTGAGCTCATCAGGAGGGCAGCAGTCCCACACTGCTGCGCTGACTCGATGAGTGCCTCGCTTTCTTGGGAGAGGGTCCGGTGTTCATCACCTGCCTTGAGACGTAGACGAGGGCCGGGTCCAAAATTTCTGGAGGGGGGGACCTCAACTCAGGCAGTTGTTGCGACCGAGGAGTTCCCCAGGAAGCCTCAGGCAGGGCCAGGCCAGGACAGGAACCGCAGGCCGACTCCAGGCAGGAACATCAGGAGACGGGAGGGTGTCTCACGATAAACTGTTTAATTACATATGTACAGAAGTTTCTACATCGTCCGAGAGCACACTTTGCGACCTCTCGGTTGCTCTTTTTATAGGGTCGCTGTAGGTGCTCCAGCGGTTGGCAGCCAATGGTGGCCGAACTGCCAACGAACGTCATGTTCAGGCCCCGCCCCCACTCATGCTCTCGAGCACGCACGCACATACACGCACACACTGCAGCGTCGGACGGGCTTCTCAATCCGGCGCCGGGGCCCTCTTGACCTCGAAAGCCGCGCCAGGAGCCGGTGACGAAGGGTCCGCTGTCAGCTCGTGAGACGTTGACCGTGATGGAGATGATCCCCTCATTGTGCGGCGTCGAGGCTCAGGAAAGGATTAGCGGGCTAAGCCGCAAGTGGGGCCAGACGAAAACCCGAACCGAACGTACTCGCCCGGAAGTCCCGCCGCCGGCGTCGTCCCCCGGAATCCTCTCCCGGCAGTGCAGCTGGTTCCTGGATCGACTGACCTCCACCTCGGGCCGGCGCGATTAAAGCCAGAGAGAAGAGCTCAGCTCAGCTCCGCTCCCAGGTGTGGCGGCGTCAACACGGCGCCGGGCGACGCGTTCTGTCCACAACGGCTCAGACAGCCGGGCGCCGACGTTCAATGGGAAGGCCAAACCCCGCCGGGTGGACAAGAAGGGGGGCGAAGGAAAAGACGTGGCCTTGGTCAAGGCCCATCGCAACAACACCTCCGCCGCCACTGAGCTCATCGGGAGGGCAGCAGTCCCACACTGCTGCGCTGACTCGATGAGTGCCTCGCTTTCTTGGGAGAGGGTCCGGTGTTCATCACCTGCCTTGAGACGTAGACGAGGGCCGGGTCCAAAATTTCTGGAGGGGGGGACCTCAACTCAGGTCACAAGAGGAAGGCATTGGTGAGACAAACATAGCAAGCCACGATCCCAGCACCGACAAGTGCTTCGCTTTCCTCCCCCGATCCACCAGACCAAACAAAATTAAAGACAATTTTCCCCCTACTACCTAAAATCTCCCTCGCTCGACACTCAGGCTCAGGCTGTCACTAAGCCCTTTAAAGTAAACCATACCCTAAACCAGGCAAACAGAAACAAAAGTTATGGTAGCGTGCTTTGAAATAAAAACACAATTACAAATTCAAAATCGTAATTTCCGAGAATTGGAAACAAACCAACAAAAAAACTTTACACATTTGAACTATCTGATCATGGAGCTCGTTCACGTCTTAGAAGCTCCAGCATAGGCCATCAGCGTTCCTCTTTTAGCTGTGCCCCGTTCTACTTCGCCTCGAAGGCTTACTACCGTGAAGCGAGATAAACTTTCGAGCTTGCTAACACGACGCACTGCAGCTCAACAAAACGCTAAAAAACGGACTCCCGTGAAAAGAACACATTACATACCGTTACGTAACTCACATAGGGCCTATCCCTATTAAATTCAAGCGCGTCCTCCATAAGGCAAAATAAATCGAGGATAAAACCGCTTTAAATGAACTCTGCCGCCAACACAACGAGCTGAAGCCGAACAAAACGCAAACCTCGGACTCCCGAAAAAAGAAAACCTATTCATACCACTGGCTAAGCCGACTTCAGGAAAAGACATTCAAATTAAGCTTTCCCCTTTTCTGGCGGCCTCTCCCTCGTCCGCTTCTCTCGGAAACCTTTCACCGGCGAGAACCTTGTGCTCTAACCTACACCCAGTCTGTTCTCGGTGCCACTCTCACCAGAAAAGCCCTGGTCCCCAGACTCGACAGTCTTCTCGAAGCCACAGTCGGAAAGTTCAGACATGATTTCCGCACCTGACTTGATCTCTCGCCGTAGCTTAATCCGTGAGCCGAGCACGTACTCATGGAACCCGGGGTACTTGGTCGAGATCGTGGAGTTGTCCAGCCATGCTCCTGCATTCTGCCGATTAACTTCTCTTCTCGCAGCGGAAGCCCGAGACGAGTGTAACGGCTTGACTCCCGACTTCCTCCCGCTGGGTGACTCCTTGCAGCTCTTCTCGTCCGAACGGCTCTGTCTCGTCGTTTTCGCATCCAGCGTGGATTTGCTGGTGTCCCCTCCAAGCCTGTTGCTCGCATTTCTGCTCTGGATCGACGGCTCCCTGGGATAGGTGTCCTGGCGTTTGCTTTTTCTCAGCCCCGAAGAGAACTTTCGGGAGTTGCGCGCGCTGAGCCTCCGGTCACGGTCGGAAGCGTTCGGACCAGAACGGAAGACCCAGCGCCGCCTCCCAGAGCGCCGCTGCGTCGGACCTCCTTGCTTATTCCGCTTTGGCTCCCAGGCGTCACCGCTGTGCTCCTTGCTCCTCCAGCCGCTGTCGGTTGGTGCTTTCTTGGGGTGGATATCTTCGCGATTTCCGTCTCCCAGCCCAGACGATAGCTTTCTCTTTCTGGAGTTGTGCCTCTTCAGCTCCTGGTGACGTTGTTGATTGGATGGGGCCGGGCCGGATGGGAAGGCACCGACCCTACGCAGCCTTCTCTTCTTGGGTCTCCTTTGAGTGAACGGCCGGCTCATGTCGGCGTCTGAATTCTCACTATCAGACTTGCCGTGCCATGATCGGGACGATCTCTCGGACCGCCTGCGCCTCGGATCTTCTCGCTTGCCCAGACTTGGCTCTTCCATGTCGCAGCCGAGCCCGTTGCTTTCGCAGCCGCTGTGCGTCAATACCTCCTTGGGATGAATATCCGCGGGATTTCTGTGTCCCAGCCTCGACGACAGCTTCCTTCTGCAAAACTCGCCTTCGCCAGATTTCCGAAGGTGCCCTTCATCGGAAATGTCCGGACCAGGACGGAGAACGCTGATCTCGGGCTGCTTCCTCCTCCGTTGTCTTTTCCGCCTGGAAGAAGACCCGATGTCACACTGCGATGGAGACGAGGTTTCCGAGGGACTCTGCTTCGGATTTCTCCCATCCAGCCTCATGAATACACTAGATGGCGCTTCTTTTTGCATATGGTCTATTATACAAATACTACATATTCTCTCCCTCCCTTGACAAAAAAACAGAGGCAAAAAAGATGAAAATACCACATAACGTATTCTCTCCCTCCCTTCATAAAAGAAAAAAAAAAGGGAGGAAAATTGCACTGCTTCTTGAAAAAAAGATTACACTTCACACTGCACCAAAATATTAAGGTGGGCTAGTTGGATATGCATTATTGATATAAATAGCGCGAAGGTCAATTACAAACTGACAGAACAAGCGCTGTCAGTTTGTAATATTGGGAACAGGAACAGCGCTTGTTCTGTCAGTTTGTAATTGACCTTCGCGCTATTTATATCAATAATACTTCACACTGCACCGAAAGTTCCAAGAAACGAAGAAACAAATAGTCCAAAGATTCAAATGTTTATGATTTTATGAGATGTCGATGATGGGTTCATGTCGATGATGGGTCCAAGATATTCGTGACATAGTCTTTAAATCGTTCTGGTAATCGTGTATGCCGTCTGGGGCGTCCTTCTACTCGAAATGTCGATGATAGAAGGTGTTGAAACGGGTGTTGCGAAGCCCGATTCAGTAGGCGTGTTTGCAGTCAGGTGTGGTGGCGATGAGCATGATGGTACACCAAAAACAGCATCCGCGGTGGACGCGGCAATTGTATTAGGCGTAGCTGAACCTTCGGGCTCAGGACCAGCGCCCGAAACACAATCAGGCACAGAGTCAATTGGGGACTCATGAACTGGTGGCGTAACGCGCCAGCCTCGGAGTCCACAGAGGGGGGCCCTGCTGATCTGCCGCACGAACTGGAGCCTGGCAGAGAGCTGCAGTACCCAAGTCCAGAGAGTGAAAAACTTTATGAGATGAAACAAGAGTCGGGGTTGCAGGCCCAAAAAGGTGACGAACAGCTCTGTCGAGGCATGGCGGAGAAGCACGTGCCGGAAATGGACCACGACCATGAATGCATCTGGCGCTGTGAAGCGGAACCCAATAGCGCCAGGAACCTGAGCACCTGGAACCGCTGAACCAGGAACTTCAGGGTCTCCACGAGGAGGACAGCCAGGAACATTTACTGCAAAAGATGAGGAAGGTGGGGGGAATGTATCGTCCTCTAGAGCCCAAGAATACTTCTTTGAAGGCTTCAGCGTGGTTCGAGCGAGCCTTTCAGTGTTCCACGTTGTTCCATCGTCAAGTTTGTATGTAGACGGGCCAATCCTTCCACGGATCTCCTGCGGAGTTGAATATTTATGTCGCATTTTGCCTTTTCGTTTTGACTTGAAAATCTTTACAAAATCTTCAAGGGCAAAAGATGGAACCTTCACGGCTCTACGTAAGTCGGAGTACTGTTTCATTTTATTTGATAGGTCTGAGCTCTATTCGGTAACCCCTGTTGAACCTCAGCCTGTGGTATTGAAGGGTCGTTGGTATTCTTTCCTTGAAGGTGCAAACGTATACGATGACTGCGACCATGTAAGAGAAAAGCTGGGGTTTCTCCCGTGGCAGCATGGCGTGTGCTTCTATATACACCAAGATACTCCGTGATTGTGTTGTATATAGAACGCTGTTGTACAAGGGCCAACTGAATAGTAGATTTCAAAACCCTGTTAAATCTTTCCACTTGGCCATTCGCTTGCGGGTGGTATAACGCAGACTTGGTATGTTTTATTCTATGTGTCTCGAGGAACTGTGAAAATTCCCTTGAAGTAAATTGAGGTTCGTTATCGCTAGTAATTTCCTGGGGTAGTCCCTCGCGAGAAAAAATTGACTTCAGGAAACTGATGACCGAACCAGTCGGGACACTGGAAACAGCTGCCACTTCCGGCCACTTGCTGTGGTAATCCACTACAGTGATGAAAAATCATTCCTTGGCAGGTGCCTGTTCGAATGGGCCGACGATATCTATGCCAAGCTTGGTCCAAGGATGTAAAGGAAACTCTACCGGCTGCAGAGGCGCGGGAGATGATTTAGCTGGCTTGTCGGTCGCTTGGCAGACTGTGCAATGCTGCACGTAGTCCTTAATTTGCATGAAGATGTGAGGTCACCAGTAAAGTTCTTTGATGAGGCTTGTGGCCCTCGAAATTTCTTGATGCGCTTCGGGACCAACCTCAATCACTTGATTTCGAAGGCTAGATGGAACTACGATGTTCTCTCCTTGAAAAGAAGTCCATCAATCACGGAAAGCTGCTCACGAACGGAAAAGTATGACTATATATCTCTGAAGACAGCTTGTTATGCTCTGACCATGATGAAGAAATAAATCTCATAACTTGGGGGAGCACAGGATTCTTAGCAGTTGCTTCCTGGAAATCCTTCTGGTTAAGGCAAGCGCAGATGATAGAAACGACCTCTTCTTTAAAAACTTTGCTGTTCTCTGTATCTGACACTGGAAGGCGAGACAAAGCGTCTGCGACGAGATTGTTGCTGCCTTTCTGAAATTCCATGATAAAATTATAATTGAAAAGTCTGGCAACCCAACGGTTGATATGATGAGGCCAGACGCCAGTTCCTTCAGTATTGTCATCAAGGTGACCAGTGCTTGGTGGTCAGTACGGATGGTGAACTGCCGGCCCCACAAATAGACGTGCCATTTTTCACAAGCCCACAGTATAGCCAGAGCTTCCTTTTCGCCAGTAGAATACTTTCGTTCAGCCTCCGTGAGAGAACGGGACGCGAACGCAACGGTTTTCAGCTGTCGTCCGTGTTGTTGTTGGAGAACAGCCCCTAAACCGTAATTAGAGGCGTCGGTCGAGACCATGACAGGAATGGTAGGGTCGGACATAGAGAGTACTGGTGCCTGCTGAATGCAGGGCTTGATATATTAGAAACTGGCAGCTACATCAGGGGACCAGACATAAGATAAACACTTGCGTAGAAAACGACGAAGGGGTTCAACGACTGTGGCACAATGTGGAAGAAACTTACTATAATACTCTACAAGACCCAAAAAGGCCTTCAATTGCGAAGGTTCTGTTGGCTTTGGAAAATTCAGAACTGCGTCTATCTTCGACGGAAGGGGTGCTATGCCTTCTGCAGACAAACTATGACCCAAAAAAGAAAGTTCATGAACATTAAAAACAGCTTTTCGATTTAATTTTATTCCTGCCTGAGTGATTCTTTTGAGTACGTCTCGCAGGTTATCATCGTGCTCCTGTAGGGTTGACCCATATACAATGACATCATCCAGATAGAACTGGACGCCTCGACAGCTTTTGAGGATTTTTGAAATTACTTTTTGGAAAGCCGCAGGCTAATCCAAAACAAACCCGTTTAAAACGGAAAATCCCCTCATGGGTCACGAAAGTGGTGAGGTCGCGACTATTAGGGTCGAGGTGGACCTGATGGTAGGCGGATGCTAAATCCAATTTTGAAAAATGTGACGCTCCTCGAAGCGAGTTTAACAACTCGTCAATATGTGGGAGTGGAAAAGAGTCAACGACGATAGCTCGATTCGGCACTCTCAAATCAACACACATCCGGATTCCGCCGTCTTTCTTTTTTACTACGACGATAGGTGAAACCCATTCCGAGGCATTAACGCGCTCGATGACGCCTTGGCGCTCAAGTTTCAGAATCTCTGCTGGGACCGCATCACGCAGAGTGATCGGTAAACGACGGAGCTTTGACTGCACTGGTGGAACATGGTGCCGTACAGTGGCTGTATGTGTGTGATTTTTAACCAGTCCCAGCTCAAAACTGAAAAGGTCTTCAAATTCTTCGAAACCAGGTGGCAGTTTGGAGAAATCACTAACCGAAGAAGACTTTGGATTCTGTTCCGAAGTATCAGATGAAGGAGCACTTGAAGATGATGGGAAATGGTCGCTAGCGGAAACAGGAGGACCTGAAGTCTTGTAAAATTATGGTGTGAGCGGACTACTTGGAGCACCAGATGAACTCGGAACTTGGGATCTTGAAGTAGAAGAACCCGCGGTACGTGGTGACTGCGGGGCGTTAGCCGATTTCACATGTCCGGGGTTGGCCGAACGGGAGTCAGCTGCATTAATAGAGAGTTTTAGGGAACCGTTTTTGCACATCCGATACGGTACGATGGGCCCTCCGGTACGAAGTGCGCATGCGCTTGTGTTCCGCGATCTTACCGTAATGCGCTGCTCGAACCGTAAGGCACGACCGGCACGACCAATGGCCGACATGGACGGTCTCGCTTGGTTAGCAAAACGGCTATTTCGCTGGCGGAGAGAGCGTGCCGTGGCTTCAAACATGAATAAAATAACTCGTGGTAGTGCCTGGCAGGAGCGCCATATGTGACAGCAAGTGCATAAAGTTGGAGTCAGCAAATAAAAAAAAGAATACAGATCAAAACGCAACAAGACATCCTCGATAGCAGTAAATTAATGTTTAGCACCCGCGAAAATCGTCTGCTCAGTGGCGCAGTGGGTTGGAGCGTCCGTTTCGTGAGCTCGTAGCGGAGCGGTAGTGGACGGTTCGAACCCGGGTGGCGGATTCACCTTTTTTATTTTTTTCATATTTTAATTTGTTTTATTTTAATTTTTATATTTCAAGTTTTTTATGTTTGCAGTTTTTTATGCTTTAAGTTTTTTATTTTTGTTTTGTTTTTTTATTTTTGTTTTATGTTTTTTATCTTTTACGTTTTTTATGTTTTACGTTTTTTATGTTTTGCGTTTTTTATGTTTTACGTTTTTATGTTTTACGTTTTTATGTTTTACGTTTTTTATATTTTAAGTTTTTGATATTTTAAGTTTTTTATATTGCAAGTTTTTTTTCATATTTTAAGATTTTTTTATATTTTTTAAGTTTTTTATATTTTAAGTTTTTTTATATTTTAGGTTTTTTTTTCATATTTTAAGTTTTTTGTTTTTTTTTTCTATACAAACGTTGGGATGTGCATTTCGAGGTCTTATCACCCGTTTTTACAGCTGCTTTATGACTGAGGGTTATCTGTAGTGTCAAGAGAGTGAGCAACAGCCTTCTGGATCAAGGATCTGGATACTTTAAGTTTAAAAATGTTGCATGAATTAAAAATTTGTGTTCTAATGCTAATCACACATATCCTATAAAACGAGCCCTTTAAATATTGGGTGATAGTTTTAATAAGTGCACAGCAGTAAAGTTACAGGTCTTCCTTTATTTTATTTTTTTTTTTTTCGTGGTCGTACCGTACACGGCTCAACGATCGGTTCGCGGGCGTACGACCGTGATCGTCTGCTATCTTTACCGTAAGAGAGCAACTTGGGCGCCGTATCTACCTCCGTCCCTCCGCCTCCTCCTCGCAAGCGGTTTTCAGCGGAAGATGATACCTTCCTACTTCC